>VDFB02194554.1:16748-40954 GCA_007258455.2 Sequoia sempervirens | reverse complement strand
GAGCATTAAGGAGGGTATTAAAATAATGTTTATTTATTTATTAATGCTCAATATTGTAAGATATTGTAAGATAGAGATAAGATCGTCTCCGATCTTATCTGGAGTTTCTTTTTAGAAACTTTCCAGTTTTGTAAATCTTGTAAACTATTTATTGAGCGTCTCGCTCATTGTTAATACATCAATTAATTTACCAATTACTTGCGTAATATCTCTACCATGTTTACACTATGCCCACTTGGACATAAATTTGAAAATTTGTGTACACACTCACTGTTTTCATTCCAAGAGTTGCTAAATGATGGTCATAATCATGTGGCAATCTGCTATCTTAAATTAGCTGCAGAGATAACCTATTAAAATCCACAACACAATCCTTTGCAAAATGATCTTTGTTAATGATGTACACTGTTCTTTCCAAGAAAGGACACAAATCAGCTTGTGTGCTAGACAAAAAGAAATATAGGCAGCCACAAATCATTTGGTTTTCCATCCAAATTGAAGCTATGTTAGCTGGAATATTCATTCCTTCCAGCTAAAAACATTTACCAACATTCTCCCACGACCTCAAAGGAATTAAACTTGCTGCTCTCAAGTCAATTTTCAACTTTTAATCTAATTTTATCAAGTTTAGCAACTTGGCAATGGAACAACATCTGTAAAAGTAAAATCTTCTTGCACTAACAAGAAATATGAGCATTCTAATGACTGAAAATTCCTTTGTTAAGGTTAAAAATTCCTTCCTCAAAGTCATTAATTGGAAAATGCTCCATTCTTTGACTGAAATTTCTTGCCAATCTGTTTGTATGTATGCAAATAAAAAGCATGTGGCGGCTGATTGGAATTATGGAAACAACATTAAGATTGAGATTTTGATCCATAATCCTCTCTGGGACATTCCTCCCATCATCATTTATCTTCAACAATCCTTGTTGAACTCTCGTACTCATCTAGAGATCTTTTGATGGCACTTGAGGTTTCGTAGCTAGGAACAATACTTTCATACTTTAAGCTATAATCATAAAGATGATCAAATTTCTCACCATTAGTTGTTGATTTAACTGTTGAGAAATAAACAAGTTCAATACCAATTGTTGGAAAATTCATTCTCTATCCAAATATGACTTCAAAGGATGAGATTCAAGGTTTGGACTACAACAACATGAAAATCTGAAACTTATATGCAAATCTTTTTTATGATGCCAAAAAACAGTCAAAATGCTTATAAATACTACCTTATGTGAACTTATAACAACAATATACAAAGAATAACATCACCATAAGATCACAACAATGAGGCACAAATCAGCAACACGAGTATTGCATAACATAGGATTTACATGGAGAAACCCTTGTGGAAAAAAACTCCACCAAGAAGAGAGGCCAAGTATGCATTATCATCAAATAAATGAGATTACAATACAACCACTTCCATTCTCCTCTTTGCCTCTACCACAGCAGCACTTGTGCACCTGTGAACAACCTCCTTATGTCTCAACCTGTCCTTGTACTTGCAATGAAACTCTACATCCAACTGTGGCTCATACTTTCTACACCCAAAGAGTTGATTATATAGATGTGCGAAGAGGTCTTAAGCCCAAAACAAGGCTTCCAAAGATAAATCTTCAATCCAAATGATCCAACCCTTGGAAATCCTCCACGGAATACGAAAGGACACCTGTTTTGGCTTCCAATAATTTCCCTCCAACTTGGGTGCCCAAACTCGGAAGATAAACATTACATTAAATGCAATAAATGATGGAAAACCAAGTGATACCTATTGCCTCTTTCCAAGCACCCACTTAGAGAATCCTAATAGTCACTCATTTATCCTTTCCTTTATCTTTTATTATCCCATTTTAGGTGTCTACATGTGGGAAAAACAATATTAAATATTTATCCTTTGCTAGTGGACCTATCACCCCTTATGAGTATATTACAAACAATGGTGAGAACTAATATTACAAAATATTTTCCAATACACCCTAAGTGCTTAGAGACACTTTCCAAGGATGTTGAAACCATGACATAGGATTTACAAGGTGGATGACACCTTAATCCTAACACTAACAACTTTGACAAGCTGAAAACCACATCTAGTATCGGAAATAACATGCAACTCATGCTTGAAAACTACACTTGTATCTCATATCTTGATATTGTCACTTGCTATGTTACTAGAATTAGGAAGTGATCCAGCATTCATCACAAAAAATGGATTATCAAAAGATAATTCTGCTTCCATTTTAAATAGTGGGTTATCAAAAGATTGGAAGTTCTTTTCATCCTCTTGTTTAAACCAATCTTCCTGTTGTCCCAACTCTAGACCTACAAACTTAGGCAGATGTTCTTAATCAAAATCTTCTTGGAGCCTATCAAGTTCATCAATCACCTGCTTAATTTTTTTAACCTTTTCTCTTTCTCTTGTGCCTTGAATTGTTCAACAACATCAAGCTGATTTTCTGCTTTTAGAAGTGCCATTTGGGTACTTTCAAATGAATCCTTTATGGATTTAAGCTTAAAGGTGAGCTCATCAACTTCTTTCTCTTTTTCTTTCAATGCATCAAGGGTCTCTTCCACAAACTTGATGGTATGATCCTTGTCTAAGAAAACTTTCAGGTAATCTGATTTCATTGTTTTGAAAGCATCTTTGACAATTTGTAAATCTGCAAGCGCAGATCCTCCTTCAATGCCTTTCCGTCTCTTCTCAACTGGAGCCTTCCAAATGAGGTCTTTAATGAATTTGTGCATTCTATCAATTCTTGTCAAAACTTGTATCACTTTCTCTTCTATGACCAAAAAATGATTTTTGAATTCTTGCAATTCTCTAGGCTTTTGATCTAAATCAGCAAAGTGACTTTGCTCATCACACAATAAGGTTTTTGATTTGTCTTCATTTGTAAGAACAATATCATATTCAAAACTAGCTTCAAAATCAACAAACCTCTCTAATTGGTGCCTTGCAAACTCTTTGAATAGATGGTATGATAACACTATGTTCAAACAATGAATCATCGACAAATTCTATACCTTCATATGACTTATCACTAGTTGCTAATTTAGCAAACTCCAAATTAGCATATCCTTCAATCTTAGCACTGTCATGAAAACTCGTGTACTCTCGTACGAATTGTTACAGTTGAAGAAGTAACCTGTTCTTGCCTCAAAACAACCAATAGAATAGATATGAGTTGTTGAGGAATTTCATCACTCTCATTCACAGTCAAAGTCATGATGGTCTGCATAGAAGGTATAACATTTTTCGTATGATTTGTGTTAGCAACAACCAAGAAATGTTGAAACATTTCAAGATAAGATCTTCACAACCAAGATCCAACATAACAATTCAAGATCTAATTTTTGCAATAGTTTCTAGGATTATGATCCTTCTAGCCAAAGATGGACTTTTGATATCATTCAACCCTTGGAAACTTTTTACGATCAGCTGAAATACCTCTTTCATAGTACTGTTGTTATACGGATCTTGTGGAGCTGTTATTCTCATAATTTCATTAACACAAAATGTAACTACAAGTCTTACCTCTTCATCTAAATGTTTTAAAAGTTTTGGCTTAACCAAAGAATTCACTGATGGAGTTAGAACATCTTGCAACCCAATTGGGTTTAACTTATCTATCATTAATAAGCAATTCCCAACTTCTACCAAAATGCGAAGTAGATCAACCTTCGACTGTGACAGGTGTTCAAGTCTCTTACCTGCTTTATAAATTTTTTTCCCACATCTTTACTGAATGATGCCATTATTCACAACCTGAAAGAATCAAGTCTTTGACAAGCCTTTGAAACTCAATTGCTAAAACTGAAATTTAGCCACCAAACACTATTATGAAATCTGTTGAATACTAACACATTGATTAAATTCTGTCATGTAATTGAAGATCTGCAACAAGATGTTAGCTTCCCAACAGGTTGGCAAGATCACTTGCTCTGATACCACTGTAACAACCCACCCTACAACACACTTTACATTTTTTTTGCAATAAGAGATGTAAATGCAATGTCTTCAACACTTTTTGATCACCAAGATCTTGGAGTGGGAAAGGTGAGAGGTCTCTTCCAACCATAACTGTTTTGAATGAATGCAATTACAAAGATATGGCAGCAAGCCAACCATAACATGCAGGTGGCATAGCCAATTTAATCAACACCTCTTCGACGAACTGTGTGAATAAAAATCAAGCCACTATGTCTAAGCTTGACTTAGAACAAAATAGTTGATAATGCCAGTTTGGTCAATGCTGAAATGGGCTGAATGAAATGCCTATAATAACTATAAGGAAGCTAAGGTAGTGAAACTACTTCCTACACTAATCTTGAGAGGGGTGTAATACAAAATTTTACAGATCTTTACAATAGTCACAGAAACTTAAATATAAATAAATATAAATATCATACATACCACAACAGAATGATTTACGTGGGGAATACCTTTTCAGAAGAAAAGCCCCACACTCCAAAAGCCACCCAATACATTATTCAGAAATCACGAAGATTACAATATACTTGTAGAGTAAGCTTCTCACATGAGTATCACCAACCAGAGATCCATAGGCAACACAACAACTACCAGACTCTTAAAATACATCACAATGCACACTCGTAATACAATGCCCTCATAAAATGGGGTTGTCTTCTAAGGCGAGACAAGCCAACAAAATACGTACCATCAGATATGAGATCTAATGATGAACGGTCCAGTTTTACAATAATAAAATATACATAATTTTTCAAGGTTGAGACACCATTTTTCTTAACAATAATTGGCAGTAAACCATCTAATTTTACAATATGAAATGCATACAAATTAAAAACCTCCGGTGGTTAAACCATCTGAAGTATATTGAGTCCTTTGGTAGTACTGCCATCCAAAGTTTACAATATTAGCAAGCATGAAATGCATTACAAAATCTCATGAAATTGTTGCAACAATTGATTTATAATTCTGATCAGACTTATAACACCACTACTAGCACATAAATTTGCCCCAAAGACATAAATTAAACATAGAATATCATTCTCACAACATCAAATCATTAATCCAACTGAAGTGTACCTCTAATAGTTGATGCAAGCAATTGATGTAGGTTTCATATCACTCCGTTCTGCTGTTTAGAATACTGCTGTCACAAAAACCAGATTAGTGCACTTCTGATAACTTACTAGAAACACCATCCACACAACTGTAGCCACTACTCAAATGCACTCCAACACACCCCAACTGATCACCAATTGTAAATACACTCTAAGAATCCACAAAACACACCCAAACACAAATAAACTAATTGAAAATCAGACTAATTAAAATCAAATGAGTTACAGGTTTGAAACTGAGTATTATGATTGTTGGTACAACAGGTACAATAGATACAAATGTCAAACTCACCCAAACTCCAAGGTTCAGTAATAATATCAAACTAATATAATTTCCAGTCATATAGAGGTTTGAAAATGAATCTGTACAACAAATTCTAAATTATATGGCTCCCATAAATCATTACCAAACCTCCAAATGCTTGATAGAAAGTGTAGAACCTGCAAACATACGCTGGTGATCTCTAGATGAAATCATTCAATCTAGCTAGGAGGGTTTTTGTCCCCAAAACTGGTATTTCAAGAGGGTTTTCATCCTCAAGAAATATGAGAACTCGAGTTCTTTTTCAGAGCAAAATACAAATACAATATTTAGTCCAACCCTTATTTTCAATATTCAACCTCCTTTTATAGCTTTTTTGAAAAAACTTTTTTGTATTTTTCATTGTTTATTTTGAAAAAGTGGTTTTTGCTTTTTTATTGTTTTTTTGAAAAGTGTTTTTTCCTTAATAATAAAATAAAATGACTTTTCGAGAACTTCTAATTCTCTGTTTCAATGTCACTTTTTAAATAATAACCTTTTAAGTCACTTGTACCCCATGCCTAGTGCTAGCACTTTTTGCCCCTCTTTTTGAAATAGTTTATGATGTAGGCCACCTTTCTTTAAAATAAATAAACTAAGTTACTGGTTCAGGTTCAGGTTCGGTTTCGAGGGTTCGGTTCAATTTTTTTTGGGGTTGGGTTCATTTTGGGTTTGTCCATACAAAAACATATAAAAATCAGAAACATATACATATTTACAACAACAATTAAGTTCAAAATACCATACATAGCATCATATATTGTATGATAAATAAAACTACCATAAAAATAAAAAATATTAGAATGTCAATTAGTCAAACTTGAATTTCATGATATATACTATATATTATGAAATGATAATTGATATTCGATATTCATTTTTCTGTATTTACAAAAGGAGAGGAATACTCCTTATAAAGAAAATTACAAGACGATGTTTCTAAAAAGAAACAATCATTAACTGAAGCAAACTAAAGCAATTAATTGAAATATGCTAAAACAAACTAGAGCATAAATAGAAGTTACTAACAGCTAACTAAGTTAACTAAAAGTTCTACTCTGCTCTGTTTATTGAGGATTCACCTCTTGCTAAGGATGATGAGAATATGGTCCTTGCTTGCATTCCTTCTTTGATCTCTAATGATTTGAATGCTTCTCTTATGCGTCCGATTACTTTATCTGAAGTGGAGGAGGTTGTGTTTGGGATGAATAAGGGGAAAGCTCCTGGCCCTGATGGTTTCCTAGTTGAATTTTTCCAAGAGTTTTGGGATATTGTGAAGTTGGATTTGCTAGAGGTTGTTCAGGAGTTTCTTCATAGTAAGCAGATGCTTCGAGGCCTAAATGCTACTTTTTTGGTTCTCATTCCTAAGAAGGAAGGTGCTAATAGGCTTGAATTCTTTAGACCCATTGCGCTCTGTAATGTGGTGTATAAGATTATTATGAAATTGATTGTTGAGAGGTTTAAATCTTGTTTGCCTGTTGTCATCTCCGAGGAGCTAGGAGGCTTTGTGGCGGGTCGTCAAATTCTGGATGGGGTTGTGGTAGCTTCTGAGGTTATTCATTCCATGGCGACCTCTAAGGATAGGTCTATGTTCATCAAGTTGGATATGTCCAAAGCTTACGACAGAGTTAAATAGAGTTTTCTTCAGAAGATTTTGTTGGCCTTTGGTTTTTCTCGGATTGGGTGAGTTGGACTATGAGCTGTGTGACTTCTTCCTCATTTTCGGTTATTGTGAATGGTGAACCTTCGAAGCTTTTTAGACCAGGGGCCTTCGCCAAGGGGATCCGCTCTCTCCTTATCTATTTATTATAATGGTGGAGGGGTTGGGTCGGTTTCTTAAATTTCAGGTTTCTCAAGGCCTGATTCATGGTTGGTAGTGGGGGTTGGGTTTACCAACGCTTTCTCATCTCCAGTTTGTGGATGACACCTCTCTTATGGGGTTGGCTCGTATTCAAGAAGCTGAATCCTTTAGGCAAGCTTTGAATATCTACCTTGTTGCTTCGGGTCAGAAAGTCATGAGCAAAAGTCTTCTATTTTTTTCTTTAATACTCCTCCGACTATCCAGCGGCGGATTGCAACTATTTTGCGGTTTCAAATAGGGTCTCTTCCCTTTGTCTATTTGGGTATTCCTCTTGCTGTTGGTCGTCAGCCCATGTCCTCCTGGTAGATGTTGCTTGATAAGTTGAGGCAGAAGGTAGCTCATTGGACTCATCGGTGGTTGTCTACAGCTGCTAGAGTGACTTTTCTCAAGTCTGTTATCTAGGCCCTTCCCATCTACAGGTGCTTTGTGAAGAGCACAAAAGATTTACTGAGAGGGGGGGCTGAATCAGTAAATCAATACAATTTTTTTACCTTTTTAACTTTCTACTCAAACTTAAACTTTCATCAACATCAACTTAATGATATGAACCAATTTACACAAGTTGATACAACTTTATTGAAATATATATATATTTTTTTAAATGAAGTAGGCACCAACCTACTTGACTTACAAGAGAGATGATTTAGTAGGCTGCAATCTACAAGGGACACCCAAACCTCTACAATTTTAGTAGGAACCAACCTACAAGGAGACTTAACCCCTATTGCAAGGCACCAAATGTTGCTTGATAAGTTGAGGCAGAAGGTAGCTCATTGGACTCATCGGTGGTTGTCTACAGTTGCTAGAGTGACTCTTCTCAAGTCTGTTATCCAGGCCCTTCCCATCTACAGGTGCTTTGTGAAGAGCACAAAAGATTTACTGAGAGGGGGGGCTGAATCAGTAAATCAATACAATTTTTTTTACTTTTTTAACTTTCTACTCAAACTTAAACTTTCATCAACATCAACTTAATGATATGAACCAATTTACACAAGTTGATACAACTTTATTGAAATAATTTTTTTTTTTTAAATGAAGTAGGCACCAACCTACTTGACTTACAAGAGAGATGATTTAGTAGGCTGCAATCTACAAGGGACACCCAAACCTCTACAATTTTAGTAGGCACCAACCTACAAGGAGACTTAACCCCTAATGCAAGGCACCAAACCTTGACTTGATGGATGAAGCAATTATCTTCAATCAGATCTGCAATCTCCCACAACTTCTATCTGCCTTAGTGATGACAAACTCTCACTCAGCCTACACAAGAAGATGGGTTTCTGATGTAGACTTCTTGAACTTCACAACCACACTTTCAAAGCAAAGATGAATTGCACATATATACTTTCTCCTAAGATTGTGTCTCTTGATGAAAAACATGACTTTGCCTTTTCACACATGCCTCTTCATTAATCCGATTTTCTGCCTTAATAAACTTTTATTTTGTTTTGACTTTCTTAATAAACAAGAGGAGAATACGCCTTTAATTATTTTGTCATTATTTACTGCCTTAAGAAGAATTACGTCTTTTTGTAGAGTTACCTATTCTTTATGAAGAAAGATGTGGGTCTGTTTGTCAGTGACTTTTCATATTAATTTTGTTTTATCAAAAACGCATTCAAAGAAATGTGCCCTTTCCAATCATCGCAGCCTTTTGAGAGATAAGACACGTTTTCTCATCAATCGTGTCTTCTCAGAAATATTCACAAACCTGATTTATCAATTGTTAACAAATGACTAAACACATTTGTCAACCGTAGAATATCAACCTTCAGATGTCGATCTGTAGAATCAAATTGTCAACCGTAGAATATCAACCTTCAGATGTTGATCTGTAGAATCAGATTTCGAATCTGTAAAAACTCTGGGCTTCATACATGCCGATCTGTAGAATCAATCTCCTAGATTTTGATTCTATAAAACTTCGATCTTCACAAATGAGTATTGATAAAAACAAGAGATAGTATGAACTATGTAAACCCATTTACTTGATCATAACCGAACTTAGTTCAATGACAACAATACTTCTTAACAAGTCTTGATAGTTGACATCAATGACAATATTAACCTTCTGCCTTCACACAATGACAATATTTCCAACACTTTGTTCAAGCGGCCCCTATGTATTTCCTTAGGGAATTTTATGCTCTTTCACGTCAGTTTCTTTGGAGTGGTAACTTGCTGTCTACTAAGTGGAGCCTTGTTAAGTGGGAATCTGTGTGTAGACCAAAGCAGGAGGGTGGTCTTGGTTTACGCTCTGCTATTTTAAATGGGCAAGTTCTTGCTGCTAAGTTTTACTGGCGTTGGTGCACCAATCAACACTAGTTATGGGCCCGTATTCTCAACCATAAATATCTTAGGGGTGTTGCTTCTTTTGAGGTTCCTCGCTATCCTTTGGAGGGGAGTGGTTCTATGATTTGGCATACTTTGAAAGTGGGGGCACTTTTGCTTAAGTGGGCGCTTTTTTGGATCTGTCATTCGGGGTCATAGGCTATTTTTTGGTTAGATTCTTGGGATGGTCACCCACCTATTCTTTCTACTTTTCCTCACCTCCAGTCCCTTGTGATGTTTTTACTGCGGCTGGCTAGGATACTGTTGAACATTATAAGGTTGCATAGCGTTGTGGATCGGTTGTAAGCTTTCGTTGGAAACTTCCTTTTGAGTGGCCACCTGGAGGGTTTGAGGGGGGTAGGCGTGAGCTGGCTCAGCTTCTTGCTTCCCGTGCTTGTAATTCTTTGAGGGGACCTAATGTCTTGGCTTGGGATGGTTTTGATTTGTCTGGAAAGTACTCTGTGTCTGCTGGTTATAAGCAGTTGGGAAGGCAGTTGTTTAGGGATATTGAGGTCCCTTGGTGGAAACAAGTTTGACACAAATTGTTATGGCCCAAGTCCAATTTCTTCATGTGGTTAGTGGCTCAAAACCGGTGTCTTACTTGGGATCATCTATGTAAGCGTGGTTTCCAAGGCCCTTCAATGTGTGTTTTGTGTCATGACTGTGAGGAGAGTGTCTCTCATCTCCTTCCAATGTTCCTATGCTGAGGAAATTTGGCATTTTTGGTGGAGGGTGTGAAATACGCTTTGTTGGCATGTTTTTTCGTTGGCTGAGTTTGTGGGCCGGTGGGGCAGGTCCCTTGTTTCTACTTCCTTTCTTCAAGCTGCTTGGGCTCTTGGCCCATCTTTTATTAACTGGAACCTTTGGTTGGAGAGGAATCGTCGGATTTTTTAGGATGTGATGTTGGTGGCTTCTCATTTGTGGTGGAAAATTTTGCATTCCTTGGGAGAAACTGTTGCGGCTAAGTGTGATCTGACAAAATTAGTGGATCTTGGTGATATTGGTTGTTGTAATTGTCTTCATCTTCCTCCTCCGCAACAACAGCTTATGCGCAACAGATGTAGACATCCTACCCCGAAGGTGAATAGGGAGGGAAGATGGTCCCCTCCACCTCAGGGAGTCTTAAAAATCAATACGGATGGCTCTTCTCGAGGAAACCCTGGTCATGCTGGAATTGGTGGTGTTGGTCGGGATAGCTCTGGAAATGTTCAATTTATCTTCTCTGTTTATAAGGGTCTTCATACTAATAATTTAATGGAGGCTCAGGCCATTTTATCGGCCGTGGAGCGTGGAAGTCAATTGGGGTGGTGAAGGATCATATGTGAGTTTGATTCCCAGGTAGTGGTGAACTTGTTGAATAAGCGGCATTTAGATGATGTTAGCTGGCATCTGGCTTTGATTGTTGAACAAATTCTCAACCTCTCTGCTTCTTTGGAGTTTGTTACTTTCACTCATATTCCTAGAGAATGGAATGGTGTTGTTGATTGTTTGGCTAAATGGGCCTCTAATCATATTCATGATTGGAATTTGGTGGATTGGGGTCAGTTACCCCTGGATTTGTCTCAATAGTTGGATCACTTGGTGGAGATTGATAGGGCTATGTAATGCCCTTGCTTTGTACTTCTTGTTTTAATAAATTTTTACCCCTCCTTTATGTTTAAAAAAAACTTAGAATTACTTTGGTACAACAAATTTTTGTTAGTAAAAATTTCAAAAACCTCTAATAATTTTTATTTTTCTCAGAAAAATTCATCAAAAAATTGGGAAACAAAGTTGAACCAAACCCTAGGTTGTTGGAAAT
Source organism: Sequoia sempervirens (assembly GCA_007258455.2). Classification (NCBI taxonomy): domain Eukaryota; kingdom Viridiplantae; phylum Streptophyta; class Pinopsida; order Cupressales; family Cupressaceae; genus Sequoia; species Sequoia sempervirens. Next base: position 29,548 of record VDFB02194554.1, on the reverse strand, counting down.
TAGACGAAAACCAAAAAAAATCCCGCCAGAAAGAATTTGTACTTTTGAAAATCACCCAAAAACTCATCACAATCTTTAGCCACGATATTGAGGAGACTACAAAAATCACGCCAAAACATAGAAGATCTTGTCGCCAAAAAGGACCTGTGACTTCAGAAATCATCTTCAGAAAATCCATGATTTTCTCAGTCTCACGCCTTAGAAAAAATCAACACAGAAAGGGTCGTAGAAAAAATTAGCAGACTGGGTGGTACTTTTTCTTGCAGAAATGATGCCTTATTTTGCTAGAAAAATGCTCTTGAAAACCCTCTATTTTGCAAGAAAATGCGTGCTCAAAAGCCCTCAGGTCATGCACCAAAAAACAACGCTAAAAAACACGTGAAATAGGAACCAAAAAATCATGTGCAGGAGGCGCGCCAAAAAACTCCACGAATCACAAAAATCTGCGTTCAAACAAGAGGAAATCATGCCAAAAAGGCTCAATTGTGTGCCTTAGAAATAGACGCGATTTTCCATTGCCAAAATCCATGATTTCATGCAGAGATAAATCGTGATCTTCACCTTAAAAATTTCATGATTTCTCCTTGAAACCCTAAAAAATCTTCAAAAAAAACTCCTTCAAAAATCTGCCTCCAAAAAAACCCTCAATTTTCAAAAAATTGGTTCAAAATTCTTAAAAATTTCTTCGATTTTTATCTTTAAAAAATTGGCCAAAAACTTTACGAATTTAAAAAAAAATCTGTCAAAAAGTCTTCTGGAATAAGTTTTCAATTTTCCAAGTTATTCATAAACGTTTGATTTAAAAAAAAAATGAGCAAAATTATCTAGGAATTTAAAAAATCCTTAGGAATACACGAATTTTTTGTTTTTAAAAAATTCGCCAAAAAAGATCGAGCCTAAGTTTTGATACCAAAAATGATAATTGCTATTCGATATTCTTTATTCTGTATTTATAAAAGGAGAGGAATACTCCTTATAAAGAAAATTACAATACGATGTTTCTAAAAAGAAACAATCGTTAATTGAAGCAAACTAAATCAATTAACTGAAATATGCTAAAACGAACTAAAGCATAAATAGAAGTTACTAAAAGCTAACTAAGTTAACTGAAAGTAAACTAATGACTAACTAAATCTAAGATGACCATTAAATATTACAATTAATATTTTAATATATTAAAATTAACTACATTGCTGCATTTCTCCTTGCAAGTAAGCATCAAGCAACATTAGGGAAGATTGTCCAGTTGGATGACAATATTCTAGATGCATACTTGTAGACAAACTTGAAAACTTGGACTTGGAGAGTACTTGACAAGTCAAATGAATTCAATGGGAGTTTGAGGGCAATGCCCCCAATAGGGTTGAGGGGTAGCGCCCCTCGTGGGGGTTTGGGTGCAATGTTCCCAACAAGGTTGAGGGGCTGCGCCCTTGGTGGGGATTTGGGGGCAACCAAGCCCAAATTAAGACCTCCAAAACCACATAAACAGTGATGGCATATATCATTTTGCATTCACAATAAAACCCAAATTAAGAACTTCAAAGCCACACAAACCTTCATGGCGCACATCGTTTTAGGGTTTGGGGGGCAAATGACAACTTTTTAGAGTTAAAAAAGTCATTTTTTAAAAAAAAATTGAAAAAAGTGAAATTCACATGTTTTCTGCGGAATCTGCCCAAATTCCCCTCAGGTTTGCTCAGGTTCGTTTGGGACGGACCCACAAACTATGGGTGAAACCCCACCTAAACCCACTGGGGACCAGATCCGGACCTCAAACACGGGCTAGATCGGATTGGACTTGAGTTGTCTAGGGGCAACATAGTAAATAAACATAAGTTGTCTTTTAAAATAAAATCACCTTAATACATTTTTTTTAATTTAATTACTTTTATCCACACATTCCAAAGTATTTGGAAAAGTTGGAGTCTCCAAAGATGTTGGAAATCTCCAAGAATTGTGGAATGCTCTCAGAATGTTGAAACTACATCCAGAAAGAACCATTGGATTCTTCATGGTTTTTTAAACTCACTGCCATTGTTAGAATTCATTTTTTGAATAAGTTGGCGTTCTCCAAGAATCCTGGAACTTTCCAAGAATGTTAGAATGGTTTGAAAAAAGAACATTACACTGAAACTTATCTGGAGTCCGAATATTAGCATTTAGAGAAGTGAAATGTTGGAGATGTAAGACAATCAAATGAGGTGTTTAGGGCATCTGCATGCTATCGGGCTAGTCACTATATTATAGTAAGAGATGAAGTCAAATCAAATGTTTTTTTTCCCCTTTGAGATGAATTTCCATCAGAATATTTTAAAATAGCATACATCAAAACATGGCTATTGTTTTGATATTGTATTTATTTTGGAAAGATGTGAAAGTTGAGTGTAGTTGTTACTTTTTGCAAACAAGTCTGTTTCTTTCTTCTTGCACTTGTTTCTAAGCTTTCAGGTCTGAATCTGTTTTTGATACTTTATTCATGTCAGTAAGTCAGTTTTCTGTTTCTGTAGCCTTTATCAAACTTCTCTTTTTATTGGATGTATGAACGCGCAAAGTGTTTGAAGTTAGCTAGCCCTTTCCTATACAATAGAAATATTTCCATGTTAGATGCTAGTTTTAATAACTATTTGTCCTTAACAGAACTTCATGCGAGTTTTACTAACCAAATGGCGCTGCAATAATTTTGCAGAACCAGATTGAAACTGAGCAGCAACAGCACCAAGAGGAAGAACCTTGTGAACCGGTTGGCATGAGTGAACCATCAAATATTGTTGGGGATGGCAATGCATCTTCTCAGTATGTTGGAGAGAGCAGCGGTTCATCAGCAATTCTGCAGGTGGAATTAACTCCAAAACATTAGTCCTATTTTATGCTTTAAATACTATTGGAAGATGAAATGCATGCTTTTAGGAAATTGGATGGAGCTAATCTTTCATTTCCATTTTTTTTACATCTCTTGTCAGAGATACCCATAAAGGATTTTATTTCTGTATTTTGCAGAATGAAGAGAATCAAATTCCTACTGGTGTTATTCATGAACTAAAACTAGACAAGTCTCATTACGAGCAGTTGCATTCTCCTCCACAGACATCACAAATAAATGAACAGCAAAAGCCTCAGCAGCAGAACACTGGGCAACAGCAACAGCAATACTATGCACGGAATGGGGGATTTTTGAGAAGTAATCAGAGCCAGAGAGGTGGAAGGAGTATGGGCCAAGGAGGCAGAGGTCGAGGTAGGGGTTATATGAATGGACGAGGAAATCGTGGGGACAGAGTTAGTTATTCTAATGGATATGGGCAGTATTATGACCAGGGCATCCAGCCCCCTAGGAACTACTACAGCAGAAGAGGGCGAGGTAGTAGAGGTGGGGGCCCTACACACAGTGTTGCACTTCAAGAGTAGATTCACATGCATATTCGTTTTAAGGTTTTTGATTCTATGGCTTTCATTTTGCCATTAAAGTGGTTAACATAGGAAATTGGATTTAGTGTGTACAAACATATTGAAGGTAGGACATGGTTGTTCCATTATGAAAAGGGAGGGATCAATGTTTTGATGTAATTCCCCTTTTCAGCTTAGTTTCCACTTTTAACAGGAATGAAAAATAACAACTCGTTTGTAATGACCCATGCATCTTCATGATCTGAAAGATCCTGTTTTGCACTCTACAAAATTCATGCCTTGTTATTTGGTCCAAGATTCTTAAGAGTGTGGCTTCATTTTGAATCATTTCTATCCAAGCAAGGATTACTTTGAAGCATCTCCTTCTGTGAGTGAACCTCACTACACAGGGATCAGGTGACCAAGTATACATGTTATTTTTGTATGGTGCTTGGGAATTATGTAACATTATCTGTTTGTGGGGAAGCTTTTTACAGTCAACTTTTTGGAAAAGTAGGATCATTTGTATATGCAAAACTTGGAAATAGAAGTTCTACTATAGTAGGATGGGAGCCATTACACTATAGTTATCTCATTGTGATCCAATTTTTTGAAAATTTTGAAGGAATACAATTGTTATATTATTACTTTATTACTATGGAAACCATCACACAATAGGCTATCTCATTGTGATCCATTTTTTGAAGCTTTGATGGAATACAATTGTTATAGTATGACTTGTGTTGTTGATTTCTTATTGCACAACTGAACATAGTTACACAGTAAAGATGTAATCACAACTTATGTAGAAAGCATACAAATTATGGCAGCCTTGTCCTGAAGTTTTAAAAGACTCAGTTAGTACATGGGTGTGAGAATTTTGGTTTCAGTAAAAGTATTTGGTGGAGCATTTCCAATATTGTAGCATTTTGTGAAAGTTCTAGGTAGAACATACCTTAGGATTGTGTATCTCATCTAGTGATCAAATGGTGTTTCACAAAGATGAGTATTTAGGTTTTGGGGCGACTGATTGCACCATAACAAGAGACAGTGACCAGGCCTTCCCAAGAATTCTAGTTGCAAACCTTAAAAAAAAGGGCTTCTCTTTGCAAAAAGAGTCAAAGCAACACAACGTAATTTATTGTAAATGGGTGTGGTTTTGGGTGATAGTGTGCTAGATTGTATTGAGTTTTCATAGTATTTTTAAAGGATACACTTTGGAGACATCATCAAATTGTAGGGCATTCAAACAAATATGGGGGTATGTACATGCTGTGTGACCTTTAATATATAGCCAATAGATAAATGGAGGTAGATGCACAATTTTATGCCCCTTCTTGGCTGGCTCGCCAGCTTTAGCATAGACAAAACCTCGTTTAGAGATCCCCCCTACCCTCAAACTAGCAATGTTCTAGATATATGTAAAGGGCAAACGATTTAATGTTGGATTCTATTAATAAGAGAATCGAAAACCATGAATCATTGCTTATATAGTTTTTATTGTAATTTTCCCTCAAGGCTTATACTAATTTGGCCAGCATGTTGCGGCCTTAAATTCTGAGTTTGAATTTTCTCTCTAAACTATTGCCATCTCAGGTAGGTTCGAGGTAAAATTTTAAGTTTCATCTTTGCCAACTCACCAAGTTTGCCGTACAAAGAATCCCCTTGTAGAGACTCGTTCCACCAATGGCAATTGTCTGTGCTGTCTAACTTGAATGTCTCAAGTCAATCTACAAATCTTATATATAAGGATGTTGCAGATGATAGATGAGTTACTATGGAAGAAGAGATGGTTGAACTTCCCCAAGGACAGGTGCTAGGTTGCATGCTTGATACATGCAATAACTGGATTCTAGAAGTGGATGTATAGTCCTTGTTCTGTTTCGGTGTACGATTGTAAAGTGCAATGCATAGTGTTTGTGCACAATCATGTAAATTTGTCTTTGAAGTGCAATATTCCTTTGTTGCACTCAAGCTGCATATTCTAGGAATTTGCAATTAATATCTATAAATATCTAGTTTGAATTAGACATCGAGTTCTTTTTCATTTGTCACTCATGGTGGTTAGTAACTTCAACGTTGATGTTGTTCTAACTAGGTAATTTTTTCTTTCAATTGAAGTTTGAAGACAATATTTATGGTCTTTAAATCTTGGAGATTCTTATTTATTGAAAATTGAAGGCAGCTTACATAGTTCTTCGATCATGGTGGATTTCTATTTTAGTTGAAAATTGAAGGTCAATTTTACAAGACTTAATTTAAATTGTCATTATTGCTATGGAATATTTTCTTGTTGATTTGTAATTGTCTTTGAAAGGATTTACTATCTTTAAATTTCATTGCACTTCCTATATAGATGCTTGGAAATGTTCATATGTCCATATTATTTGGTAATTGTAGGAAAATTTGATTTCAAACAACAAAATGTTGAAGAAGTTGGGAGAAGTTGAACCACTAAATCTATTGAAGTCAAACTATTGTTGATGAAGATACAGATCGTTGTTATTGAAGATGACATATGGTTAGTGTTGAAGATGATAGCCAATTGTTGACAAAGATGACAGACAATAGCTGACAAAGATAATAACCATTGCTACTGAAGATGTATTTATACATTCTATAGTTTGTTGGAATTTTGGGCATAATCAATAATAAGAGTTTTTATTTTGGGCATTATTTTTTCAGTTGTCCAAGTCTATTTTTAAGAAACTAAAATTATTGTTTTTATTCATAATAAGTTTGTTTTTTTAACGGTTACTACCTTTTTAGGTGTAAGATCCTGTGTGGAGTTTTAGTGGGCTATTTTTGAAGGGCTCAATCTGTTTTTTAGAACCTCAATTTGTAGTTTTTTAGCGCTTGCTTTATTGCTTTATCACTCAGTTTTAAACTGCAGCACGTATGTGAAGTGTCCTATTTTATAATTGTTTTAATTGTTTAGTTATTTTTAGGAAATTAAATTCTATATTAGATGCATTGTTTCAGTCTGTTTATAAGAAGTTTTGGAAGGGAAAATCAGGTTGGAAATCAAGACTCAAAGTTTCGAAATAAATAATTTTGTTGGATGGTAATTTCTGAGCAACCTGTCTTCGATGTGATTTGCTGTGATGTCCCCATTTTCGTGAAACCTTTCTATTTTGGGCAAGACATCCGGATGAGTAGAGGTTTTTGTGGTTGACCACCTGATGGAATCGAAAAATAATGAGTATTAATAATTAATTATAAAGTGTATATTATAATGTTTTATTTTGACTTTATTATAAGTGGGGCCATTTAATGATAAAAGACAAATTATAAAATACCTTGATATTGGCTCCCAAGTAATTAAATATTGTAAAGTCAAATCAAAAGGCAAGCCAACATTATAATATATTATTAAATGATTAAAAGGGGCCTCTTGGAGAAATCGACCCAAGGAAGGAGAGTATAAAAAGGTTTTGAAATGCAAATGGATTCATTCTTGATCATTTTATCAATTGGCTTTGTGTTTTGCATTTTGGAGGTGGAGACCTAGGGTTTTCAATTGCAACGGTTTTGGAGAGAGTAGTTGCTTCATGAATCGAGCTTACTGAGGGTGTGAGAGATCATCTGAGGTTTGTTGATTGGTGTTTCATACGAAGATCACATTTGTTCTTCATTGGAAAAGAATTTTAGGAGTTTTCAAGGGTTTACTTGCTGATTAGAAGTTGTTTCCGGGTATGATCTTATTGTAAATTCAAGCAATAAATAATCTGAGTTGATCATTTAATATATTTGCTTTCAATGTTTCTTGTTCTGCAATTTTATGCATTATCTGGTAAAAATTACAAAAAAACAAGAAAACCACAAACACCCAAAAATTAGACTAGTAGTTGCAAAGAAATTGTCTCATGGCCCCCACAATTTCAAGTCTCACGAGTATTATAGATTGTGGGTACATTTTACCTCTCATAGTATGAGGGTCATTAGATCAATGATCCAAAATCAATTTTGGGCCCCATGGAAATTACATATAGTGGGTACATTTTACTTTGTAGAATACAATAAGGGTCATTTTATTATATTTTAAAACAATGATGACAAGTAAATATCTTGAGTATTAATAATTAGTTATAAAGTGCATATTGTAATGTTTTATTTTGACTTTATTATAAGTGGGGCCATTTAATGATAAAAAGACAAATTATCAAATACCTTGATATTGGCATCCAAGTAGTTAAATATTGTAAAGTCAAATCAAAAGGCAGGCCAACATTATAATATATTATTAATTGATTAAAAGGGGCCTCTTGGAGAAATTGACCCAAGGAAGGAGAGTATAAAAAGGTTTTGAAATGCAAATGGATTCATTCTTGATCATTTTATCAAATTGGCTTTGTGTTTTGCATTTTGGAGGTGGAGACCTAGGGTTTTCAGCTGCAACAATTTTGGAGAGCATAGCTGCTTCATGAATCGAGCTTACCGAGGGTGTGAAAGATCATCTGAGGTTTGCTGATTGGTGGCTTCATACGAAGGTCACATTTGTGCTTCATTGGAGAAGAATTTTAGAAGTTTTCAAGGGTTTACTTGCTGATTGGAAGTTGTTTCCGGGTATAATCTTATTGTAAATTCAAGCAATAAATAATCAGAGTTGACCATTTGATATATTTTCTTTCAATGTTTCTTGTTCTGCAATTTTATGCATTATCTAGTAAAAATTACAAAAAAACAAGAAAACCACAGAACACCCAAAAATTAGACCAGTAGTTGCAAAGAAATTGTCTCAGGGAGAACAAGGGTTCTTACATTTGCTAATAGTGGTATCAGAGTAGGGTTTTATCAACACATGAGTTTATTTGTGTGAGGTTTTCATTGGACATGTTTAGACTTGAAGCTTCTTCACCAAAGTTCAAGTTCTTGAGAATTTGAGGGAAAATCTCAGTTTTGTTCAATAGCTATAATGACAAAAAATGGTGTAGCGCTAGTTCCATGTTTTAAGGCAAGAATTTTGATTATTGGAAAAATTAGTTGAAAATGATATTGACATGGAAATGAGTACAAGACATTGTAGTAGGTGGGTATGTTGAACTTTAAGAATAGTGTATTAAGTGCGAAATATAAGACAAAAGAAAGAAGATGAGAAAAAAATGATGCTTAAGTGTTCTTGTGTATTTAGGGTGCAATAGGTAAAAGTATTTATCCATTGATGTCAAAGTACACAAAAGGAAAGGGTTCCAAAGCATCAAACCCTAAGAATGACTTAGGTGAAAATTATTGTGTTAAATAGTGACATATACAATGAAAAAGATGAGAACATATAGTGAGGTTGTAAAAGATGATGTGGTTGTCAAGATCTTGAGATCTCTTACACCCAAGTTAAGGCATATTGTGATTATTTTGGAAGAATGCAAATATTAATACTATAAAAGTTGAAGGGTTAATTCCATGAAGAGAAGGTAGTGTATGAGCGGACTAAATCAAGTGTTGATGTTAAAGGTAAAAAATAGTAATAATGAAGGATCATGTACAAGTATTCCTCAAGGAAATAAGGGGGAGAACTCATACAAAGGATTTGGTTCTAATTTTAGAGGAAGAAGACAAAGTAGAGGTCATGGTTATTGAAGAGTTAGAGGTAGATTTAATATAAGAAGGCAACTAGTGAAATGTTATTATTGTAGAAAATTTGGTCGTATAAAGAGATTGCAAATTGAAGAATTCACATGAAGGAAGAAAAAAAAACTATACACAAAGGTACAACAGGATTTTAAATGAAGTTCCATGACAAGATAAAGATCCATTGCAATTTTCCCTTTTATGCAACAAAATTGAAAGCACAAATAATGAGGTTTGGTTTCTAGATTCAAGTTCTAATAATATGACATGTTGTGGAAAGCATTTTCAAAGATTAAAGAAAGTTTTAAAAGTAATAGATTAGGTGATTATAAAGTTCTTGAAGTTTGTGAAAAAAGAAAAATGAATATTGAGACTAGATAACCAAATGTAGAAATTGTTGATGCATAGCTCACCACGGTTGATGCAATAATCCAATGAGTGTTGGACAACTCATTAAAACTATGAATATAAAATTCATCAAGCTCCCTTTGGGTTTTGTTTTTTGCTAAGTACTAGCCCATGCCTCAAATGAACCTCATCGACCCCTTTTGATAAATGACCGCCAACCTCTGCCATGTGTTTGCTTAGTGCTTTTTGAAGGGATTCTTCCCTTCGCTTTTCAAACGACCCTCACCATGTTTCCACGTGTTGTCGCCGCACACGCTTAAAGGTTACTTCCCTTCACTTTTGGGTCGGGCCCCGACCGTCTACCACATAGCCTTCATCCACATATGCTTTGGCAGACCCCACAGTCAACGCTAATGAAAAAGCATGCTTCCACGTGTCTTCCTAGTGCAAGCCTTCAACGAGGAGGAGGAGGAATGAACCATAGGCTACGAAATGCCGCCACGCGTCTCTTCGACGAGTACTTCTTCAAAGCAAAGGATGGAGTGAACTATGGGCTGCGATATGTTGCCGCGTGTTCTAACTACCTATACTAGGTGGCAACACTTGTTTGCACGAGACTATGCTGGGACCATTGCCATCATTCGCAGGGGATGCACCTGGATGGGGAGCGACCACATGCTATGGCCCGAATATTTTTTTGTTACGACGGCCAAGGGGAATCATTGCTACTACATCATTGCTCAGGATACCAAATATTTTCAGTTACTGCTCGCTAGGCTGTGGGAATGCTCACTATATATACTGCTCTTTGCTTCTGAAGAGGGGTTCCACGAGTTCAAGAATTGCATAAAATACATAATTTTAGAAAGACACCAAACCTTTTTATTGTTATTATATTATTGTAGAAAGACTCAAAAACTGTGCCATTGTTCGACCTTTCTATTTTTCTTAAGCTATTTGATTAGCTTTATACTATGCCATTATTGTTTGAATGGTTCATTTGTAGAACTTCTATAATTTTAATGCAAGTTTGCTGGTTTAGATCATGTTTTTTGACTCCTCTTTTCAGTAAATGGGTGTGAAAATTATTGTCATTGAATGCATTGTTCATGCTTCAATCTTTAATTTATGTCATTCTAGGACATAGTAAATTGCTGAACGAGCGCTTAGATCATATCCAAAAGATAGAGTTATCATGCCTTTTATCTAAATTATGGTGCATCGCCTTAGTTAGATCGTTTATTTTTATATCTGCTTCCTTTTACCTTTCCAAACTCCAATTACAGAAGAAGCCGACTTCTTTAAAAACCCAGAGGTCACTTAGTTTAGCCCAATAAACTGAGTTTCCCACAAAGTGTTGTTACCTTGCCAATTTTTGGCATCAACAATTTTTCTTTTTTTTGGCATGCCTGGTAGGACCGAGCTTAAATGAACCTAATTTTAAGGAGAGTGTATGAGCCATTGACCTATACTTACTAGGTCCCAAACAACAAATAGCCCTTGTTTACTAGTGCCGCCACTACGAACAGTATAGGCCGCGACCTAATTAGTAAACGTTCCACTTCCTCTGCCCTTTCCGCTACCCATGTTGCTCACTGCTAATAGAAATTATGTGGCATGGGACATTGGAAGCCCTCTTGTTGCACCAATAACGCCTACCATTTGGGCCGCTATCCCAACCTCTGATCTAAAAGTCATACCTAAATTCACTGGAGATGTATCAAGAACACCGTTCGAACATTTGCAAGATGTTGCAAATGTATGTTTGGTGCACAAAGTTACAACCCAAAATGTAGTGTTAAGGCTGCTTGCAGCCTCCCTCAGAGGCAAGGCACTGGATTGGTACCACACACTGCCAACAAATTCTATCAGTACCTGGGATGAGCTTGGAAATCGTTTCTATCAAATATTTTTGAATGACGAACATTGGTCCTTGCTATATTATCAATTGTCTACCATAAAGTGAGCCCCACACAAAGCCATGACTGACTTCAATGCCCGGTTCCATACAAGTTGGCAGAGAATCCAAGTTGATATCCGCTCATTGCTCGAGCTGGCGTTCATGTTCTACTTGAAATCTATCAACCCTGGCATCTCCATGATGATCCAGTCTTTGGGTGGGACCACTCTACCAGGCGCTTACAGTGTCGCTGTCAAGGCAAAGAACAATTTGATAGACACTGGGAAGTTGCCACCCCGACCCATCATTCCTATATTTCCTTCTACCAACTATCAGTTCCTGCTTAGGAGATTCCTTCTACCAATGTACTGACTTCTCCTCAATCTATGTACACATATCTGAATGCACCACAAAATGTTGCTTCTACATCTGGCTCTTTGAAGGAAGAGATAAGTGAGTTCAAGGAAATGTTGCAAACCATCACTAATGAAATAACTGTCATCAAGCAAAACCAGACAATGCCTTTGAAACCAACTTATCAAAATTATCAAGGCGGAAGATATTCTTACCAACAGAACCAGTTCAAAGGAGGCGCTCGTGCGAATCTGCAGGCGTAAACAACAAATCAAATAGTATTGGTTCCTTCTTCTTTGCAGAGTGCTAACCTAAGCTCGAAAAGAGAGCTAACTATGGGGAAAAATAATTTAATTGATGAAACCAACCCCTGGTGCTTCCCTTGCAGCGACACTCATATGCCCTGAAATTGCCCACGTGGTAATCTACAACAAAAGGTGGCGGAGTTGTGCAACCAAGACACAATGTTAGATCCTGGAAGTTATGTGTATACCTCTTCGCAAATGGACAACGCGGTGCTCACCACACAAATGCATGGGATGTCACTAGAGCAAGAAGCGGACATCGCTCCCAATCACACACTCTTCTCATGGATGGAAGAATAAGAGGCGGTGTTCGCGAATGATGCATCCACATCAAAAAAACTACAACACTACTGAATTTGACACCATTTTCCGATGGCCGTTCGTCAGTCATTCGACAAATCTTTGTCAGAAGAGAGACGAAATGGTGAAAATATTTGCATCGCTATTTTTTCGTCGAAAGGCCGACGACAAATTAAATGTTGAAATAACGGCGAAGAATCATCGGTCGACGGCATCGTGAAATGCCTCAGACTTTCGTCAGAATATCGACGCAAACTTCATGTATCCACCGATGAATTACACCAGAAGTTCGTTGCCAGTTTGACGAAATGGGCAAGTAGTAGCGTCGAAACAACAAAAGACTTTCATCGCCATTTTGACGAAATGGGCAAGGAGTAGCGTCGAAACAACACCAAGAGTTCGTCGACTTTGCGATGAAATTAGCAATGAGTAGCGTCGGAAGAACACCAAAATTTCATCGAAAGTGCGACGAAATGGGTAACAAGTAGCGTGGTAGCAACGCCGAAAGATCGTCGAAATTGCGACGAAATGGGCAAGGAGTTACGACGAAATCTTCATCACAACTATAGCAACTTCGTCAAGCCTTTCTGTTGATTCGTCGGTGGTTGTCGTCGAAATTGCGACGAAGCATCAATTTTTTTTTT
>VDFB02194554.1:0-16648 GCA_007258455.2 Sequoia sempervirens | reverse complement strand
TGAAAGAGCCCAAAGACTAGCCTTTCTCCATGGTATCCAGGTACAAATAGCAGCGGTCTTCTCTTATACGGTTGGACATGATTTAAAGAACTTAGCTAGGAATTATTCATTTAACCTAAGGTTTTCTCATAATGCCATTATTGGAAAAGTATGATCAAATTCTTCTATTATGAAGAATTGGTCTATGTGCCTCTAGTAATCACTATAAATATTTGTAAGGATAAAATGAATAATTGCATCAAGTAGAAGAGAATCGACTTTGAGTTCTTCAAAGATTATACTCCTCTATTCATAATTTTTAAGGGTTGTGTGTGGAGGAGGTTTTTCACTACCAAGAAGGGAGGAGACCTTTCCTTGTATTCTTTTACAATTTTCATTATTCTTATTTATTTTACACCTACATTTACAAATACACATACATATGCATTTACTGTTTTCATTTATTTCTCATGTAGTTTAATAGTTTGACCGATTTCATATTATATGTGTTGAAGACTTAAGAATTTCAATTACATTAATTTATCAATATGTTGTATCTATAACACTACAAAACCATATGCTCTTTGCATTTACACTTGCATTTAGAAATACACATTTATATACATAGATATAGATTTCTTTAATGATATGTTACATTTATTGTTCTAGGAGAGCATCGAGTAATTGCATTTACATTTACATTTAAAAATACATATACATATATATATGTGTGTGTGTGTATGTATATCATTTATATTCAGTGTTCAGAAACAACCCATTAGGTCTGCACATGGATAAAAATTCATAAAATCAGATCTCCCATACATATTTTGTTGAAACCTACGCCCTATTCATACATCCTACAATTACAACAATATCCATGGGGCCTCTTACACAAGCTACAGTAATCACAAAAAGTGTAAGAGCCACTTTATATCATGTTTGGACTACAAAACCCTAAAAAATAGGGTAACTCAGATTATGATTTGTTGGTGAGCTGTATGGACAAAATCATTAGCACCAGCTCATTCTTTGAGTATTTTGAAAGAGAAGCAAATCAGGGGGCAGTTAAGTACAAACCTTATAGTGTCAAGGTAAATGAGGTGATCAATTTTGATTGGCCAACTGATGAAGAGTACAAGGCGGTCCAATTGGCTAGTGACACATGTGCTTTCTGGCCCGATGCTTGTTTGCTCCTCCTTTTTCTATAAGAAGGATTTCAAGGCCAGAAGTACGGGTTAGCAAGTTAGATATTTGCCCAGTGAGGAGTCTAGATGAGTTAGAGAGCAAATTAGCAAATCACGATGGTTTTAGGGAAAATGCAATTTAGGTTTTACATTTGATTCGATACGTGAGTTTTGAATTCTTGGGGATTTGATGTTTTATGATAGTACTAGCATTTGAATTGATATGATTAATTTGAACTCATGTCTCTCCATTGTACAAGCATATCTGAATTTTGAATAAAATGATCAAGGGTTGTTTCGTTCATCTCCTTGTTGTGGTGTGTATGATTCTTGTTTTAGGTTTAATTCAAGGAATTAATTAAAATGCTTAAATGGGATTGTAGGTGGATATGATCTATATAAAAGCTATTTTATTTTTTTACGTCTTATCTTATACCATTTTCACGAGAATGGGGGGTGCCAATGTCACGAAGATCTTTGGAAACTAGGCATGAAAATTGAAGAGTTAAGAAAATGGGGATTAGCAAACTACGATTACTCATTGCCTTGGTGATTGATTTTTGTGAGTTCCTTCAACCTCATCCCTCGATGTTGGTAGTAACCTTGTTTTCACAAACTCTTCACCGGCAGCTAATATTGACCTTGTTTCCTCCTCCAAACTCTTAAAATCCGGTGCTAGTAGTGACCTTGTTTTAACTCAAACTCTTCACCGATGTGATGACGCTTGTTTTCCTCCTCCCAAACTCTTCCTCGAGGTGGCATTGACCTTGTTTTCACTACTCCAAACTCTTCCTCGGTGCTGGCATTGACCTTTCACTTCTCCAATTTGATGAGCTACAACCTGGTTTCGTTAGCTTTTACAGTATGTTAATTAAGTTCAAAATTTTGGCGCCATTTAGCTAGGTTTTAATATTCTACAATATATTAAGTGGGCGAACACACGTGAACTGGAAAGGCCCAAAAACCATAGAAACCAAGCCCTAATCAAGGAGAACTAGGATAATATTCATGATCCCAATCTTGCAAAAGGATGAAGTAACCTGTGAAAGGATGAAGGTATCCAAACACTCGCTGTCAACGACACATAAGATATGGCTCAACGGCCTTGCACATATATGGTCCCATCTATCCACTATTGCCCATAATTAGTCGATGCGGACATCAAATATTTCAACCCAAGCGCCAACACTATTGAGGGCCATAATCTAAGGGTTAACATTAGCTTGGGAGCTATCTGGAGTATGCTGTGCATCCTTGATAAGAGTTGTAGAAAGGAAGAAATAGAGATATTCACTCCTACAAAGGGGGAAAATATATGGAAAGGAAGGAAAAAGGCTCTGGAATTTTATAACAAAGAAACCAAAAGGATTGAGGTAGACCACCAGAAGCCACCAAAGATCCCAACACAACGTGGTGCTTTCGATGCAAACTTGCAAGAGGCCTTTTCAATGTTGGCATTTGTTTGCAGTTTGGACACCAACAAGGAAGTACACACATTTTAGTTGGGCCAGGGATTCTAGTTTCACAGGAAATACTCTTTCTTTTGGTATGATTTTGTAGAATACCTCGTTGAGGAGATGATAAAGCAAATAAAGGATTACCAAACTAAATGGAAGTTCATGTTTCCTTCCTTCTTTCCCATATGTTTTTGCATTGGAACCCTGATTTCTTTGATAAGCGTGTGAAGTTGGATATTTTTGATGAAAGGTGGAGAAGGAAGCTTGTTTCTATCTGGAATCCCCTCCTCTCTTCCACTTACGACTATGATGCTTTTTCAAATTATTTCTTGACTCTGATTTTTCAATATTTGTAATGAGAGGATGGTTTTAATTTGATCACTAAGCTCCAAATAGGGTATATGCAGAACTTCATTCCTAGATGTGACTAGTTTTTTAGAGCAGATTTCACATTCATCTGGATGCGAGGCTTCACTAAGGAATCATTCTGCCTTCTAGCATGCGTTAAAAATTGAGTGCTATCCCTTGAAATGTTCCGATAGGCATGCATTATTGATGTTACCTTTTGCGGAGGAAAACCCAAGAAGAAGGGATTTTTCACTTGCCCGATAAGCTTCAAAACAGTGGTCATGAAAAGAAGCAGACACATCCACTATTGCAAGATAAGCTGGCTCAACTAGGGTTGGTAATGATCTGCAACAAATGGAGTTGCAACCCTTTCACTGATCTGCCATATGAGCATATCAAAGTAACTAATAGTTCTCGGCCTTATTGGGAAAAGAGGCGCAATCCGCTAGAGGATGACAATGAATTATTGATTGACTTGATTCACATTCCTACAAATGACAACATGACGCCATGGAATAAGTTCTACTTCATTGCGACAGATTATGATGATAAGCAAAAAATGGGAGCCACCTTGTTCAATAAGTTAAGAAAAGAAGAAGAATGGAGTGTGAAAAGAATCAGAGCCTTCTGGGTGTATCACCAAGAGACAAAATAGCTTGATGCCCCTTATGGTAGCGTGAAGGATGATCAACAATTTGATAAGCTGTGGGATGATGAGCATCTGGATTCCAACCCAAGTGCTAGCGGGGGAAATGACTTTGATGAACAATCTAAAGAGTAGGAAGATGAAGCCGAGACATCAACATCCTATACTCAACAAAGGAGAAAGTCCACAAGGAAGCCTACCTATGTTGCTTCAAATGTGTGATTGAATATATCAAGAGCCTCATAGACACTCACCTGGGCCTCAAAAAAAACAAGAGTGTCCCAGCAACAACAACCAGAGACTGTAGAGGTGGGGGAATCCCCACCCACTAAACAACAACGCACAAAAACTATTATGGGAGAAGGTTCACAAGAACCCGCCACAAACTAGGTGCTTGCAGCAAGCTAGGAGTTCGAAGTAAGTGAGGAGCCAACAACAAGTGAAGAATTGCCATCATCCAGTCAAAAAGTAACGTTCGCTTTCTTACTTCTCAATCTTTAGAATCCTTTGCTATTTCTGTGACGCCCCTCACTACAACTGTTAGCCTTTCCTTTTCCACCTCTGCCACAATGGTAGCAGAGGGTTTCTCCCAATTCGCCCAGATGGGGCCATTTATCTTAACGCCTCCGTGAACCTTGACACCAACTGCTACTACCCAATCTCTCCTAGCCTCTCTTTCTACAAGCTCAGCCGCCATTGGTACCCCTATTGCTACTGCTACCTTAGGTCTGACCGACTATGCCTAGCAAATAGACTCTACAATGACTACCCCATCACCGCAACAACCGACAAGCCCTTCTGCCAGTTCACAAATCAAATGTTGGCATGTTTCTTATTTCTCCTCGAAGATTGTTACTATCTAGAAGAGCAAAAATCATAGGCCCACTACACTTACGTTCCCTTTTTCCCTACCTCCAAGTGCACCTTTTGTAGGTAGGCTAGTTCAATCACCAGGCCAATTTATAGCCCAAGGAGAAGCCACAAAACAGGTGCAGGCTCTTAGAATACAAAAGAAAAAGGCTAAGGATGACAAGAAGCCAACATAGCCAAAAGTTTATACAATTTACAATGAAGCTCAAGGAACGTTGAACTTTGCAACCATGTATCCAAACGTGGTCAAACCGCAAGGGGAGATGCTGCCGAAGGATTACATGTATGTTGTGGGACTTGATATGAATGCATATTGACCACAAGACAAGGTAGAGCTCATGGAGGAAGCACAACGGATGGTGATGACTGACTTCCTCTGGTCTGACTGCCAATTTCCTAGAGATGAGGGAGAAATCGCTGGAAGTAGAAGTTGCATACTTATCAGAGAAAGCACAGGCACCAGAGTTGGAGCAGAATAAACTCAAAGAGGAACTCACAAAGTCCCAATCTGTTGATCTCACCCTAATCAACGAGTTGCGGATAGAGAACCAAGAATATCAGAGCCAATTAACTCTAGCAGAACAAGCGATACAACAAAAGGATAAAGAGTTTGAACAACAGAGTGTTCAATTTGAGCAAAAGATGCAAGAGAAAGAGGAAAAATTTGAGGCCTAAAAGGCCCAATTGGAAAAGGAGCTCCAAGAGACGAAGTCTTCTCTTGACACAAAGTTGGAAAACCACAATTGAGGAAAACTGGTCCAAAGAGCTAAGCAACATCGAGCGAAGACTTGTATCTGCAAACAATAGAATTGCATAATTGACAGAGGATGTCACCTTGAAGGATGCAGAGATTTCCCTTCTAAGGAATGCTCCCCAGGCCCCTGCTGCTCAGCCGAACCTCATCCCAGTAGCTCAGTAGCTATATATTTCATACTAGGAAAAGGTTAAGGCCTTCTGCCTAACACTACAATCAACACTCTGATTCATGTCAGAGGAAACAAAATTGAGTAGGGAGGTTCACAAAAGAATTGGGAAATTCCCGAGGTTCATCACGGAAAGGGTTCCTAAGGAAAAGAGTTTGCTAAGTAAGCTATACATGGTCTCTAATGAAAACTTAACAAAGGTAGGGATCGAGGATCAAAATGTTGCTGCCAAGACAAACAAATTCATCCACTGCCACTCAGCCATCCTGTGTACTAACGCCTGCGCAACTACCTTGAACCAGACTATGGATAGCATGTGGAAAAATTTCTCTCCGCTAACTGAGATGGGAATGTTGTTCCCATTTATTGAAGATAATTCAATTACCACAACTGAGCAAATTGTAGAGAAAATTGAGGAGGAGTAGGACACAACCACTTTCCAGAGTTTCAGCTAGCCTCCTATCACAACAAATATCGAGGGCGTCATTCATCTGATAGCATGACTGCTTTTTCAATGTGAGTCTGGGGCCGGTTTACCTAAGGTGCTGCCTTATAAAGAAATGCTCAATCTAAGCAGAGCGCAAGAGAATCTGCATGATATATCGAGACCATCCAAGGCTAACTGGATGCCTCTGCAGGCCACTCTTTCTAAGCTCTGACACTATCACCCAATGGAGGTAGGCTCTGGTCTTCAAGCTAGGGAAAATTTTGGGTTCCTTGTTCCTCAATCGAAACACCCATGGTAGTCGCCAAAAGCTGTGAATATAAAATTCATCAAGCTCCCTTTGGGTTTTTTTTTACTAAGTACCAGCCATGCCTCAAATGAACCTCATCAGCCCCTTTTGATAAATGACCGTCGACCTCTACCATGTGTCTGCTCAACACTTTCTGAAGGGATTCTTCCCTTCACTTTTTAAGTGACCCTTGCCATGTTTCCATGTGTCATCGCCGCATATGCTTAAAGGCTGCTTCCCTTCACTTTTGGGTCGGGTCCCGATTGTGTGCCACGTAGCCTTCATCCGCATATACTTTGGTGGACCCCATAGTCAGTGCCAATGAAAAAGCATGCTTCCATGTGTCTTCCTAGCACAAGCCTTCAACATTAATGAGGACGAATGAACCACGAGTTGCGAAATGTCGCCACACATCTCTTTGGCGAGTACTTCTTCAAAGAAAAGGATGGAGCGAACTATGGGCTGTGATATGCTACCATGTGTTCTAACTACCTATATTGGGTGGCGACACTTGTTTGCACGAGACTATGCCAGGACCACTACCCTCATTCGCAGGGGATGCACCTGGATGGGGAGTGACCACATGCTATGACCTAAATTTTTTTCTGTTATGACGATCGTGGGGAATAATTGCTACTACATCATTTCTCATGATACCAAATCTTTTTAGATACTGTTCGCTAGGCGGTAGGAATGCTCACTATATATACTGCTCTTTACATCTGAAGAGGGGTTCCATGAGTTCGAGAATTGTAGAAAATATAAAATTTTAGAAAGACACCAGGCCTTTTTATTGTTATTAGATTATTGCAGAAAGACTCACAGACTGTGCCATTGTTTGACCTTTCTATTTTTCTTAAGCTATTTGATTAACTTTATACTGTGCCATTATTGTTTGAATGGTTCATTTGCAGAACTTCTATAATTTTAATGCAAGTTTGTTGGTTTAGATCATGTCTTTTGACTCCTTTTTTCAGTAAATGGGTGTGAAAATTATTTTATGTCATTGAATGCACTGTTCATGCTTCAATCTTTAATTTTTGTCATTCTAGGACATAGCAAATTGCTGAACGGGCCCTTGGATAGTATCCAAAAGATAGATTTATTGTGCCTTTTATCTAAATTCTGGCGCATTGCCTTAGTTAGATCCTTTATTTTTATATATGCTTCCTTTTTCCTTTCCAAACCCCAATTACAGAAGAATCTGACTTCTTTAAAAACCCGAAGGTCACTCAGTTTAGTGCAATAGGTCCCCCATAAACTGAGTTTCCCACAAAGGGCTGTTACCTTGCCAATTTTTGTCATCAACAAAAACATGATAAAATAGTATGATAAAAGCCAAGGAGGAAGGTTGATTGCTTGATGAAGATGACAAAGAACTAATTGATTTTATTGGGAATCAAAACAAGTGACTAAATTTTTGTTATATTGTAGTAAATAAAAATAGTTAGGATAAAATTGATCACAATTAGATTTTGGATGATCAAGAATGGACACTTCAATCTTCAATTATCAAACCATGTATTGAATCTCTACACCTTTAGATCCTTTAAGCAATCATTGATGCGATATTGATGTGGTAGGTAACTAGGCACCAACTAGAAACTATTGTGGTAGGTGAGTAGGTACCAACTAGACACTAACATGGATATTACTTGTAGGGAAAATAAATAGGGAAGAGAGTTTCTTAATTTGGATAAATTGATAAGCCATCTTAGGGGTTTTTTTGTGCTCTAGACAAGATGGAAGGATCACATTTTTATGGTTTTAATATGAAATTCTGGTTACCTATAAAATATTCATTGGTGACAAACTAAAAACCCTTGATAGTTGGCCTCTAGGAATTCAATGTGGATGGAATAAAAGGCTAAATGAACATTCTTTAATCCTTTGGATACACTAGTGATCTTAGATTCTCTTTCATGAACCCAAAATGAACTACAAATCAAATGCCTCTCTCATACCAAAATATAGAGAACTAATATATATAATTGGTTGATCAATACAACAAATAAATGTGAAGAAGCAACTCTATTTATTCTATTCATACAAACAAAATGGTTGCATTTATAGGAAATACAACTAAAGAGGATTGTCCCATGCATTGGAGAAATGGAAGAACACACAAGAGCAAGAATCTAACTAACAAGACTAAAGACTTTCCAAAAGAGATCCAATACAAGAATTGCTATATTTCCAAAAAATAATGGATATAGAATTTAAGATGATTACAAAACAATAAGATGAACTTGCTATGTAGGCAAGGATAAAACCCTAGATGAAACCATAGAACAAACTAAGATAATGAAAAGTGTCTTAATCATATGGCATGAGACACAAAAAGTAAACAAACTAAGTAATTTTAAGTAACTAGGTGTGAATAAGTCCTAAAGTGAAACTAGTTAGGTAATATAGCATGTTCACATCAACACCCCCTCTTAAGTGAAACTTAGGGAGAATGATAGGACATGAAAAGGTGGGTCTCAACAAGAAGACCATGTTAGGTACCTATGTACAAAAAACATCTCATAAGTAGAGTAAAGGAGAAAAATTTGTAGGAAAAAACTCCTCTCCAAAGGAGAAAAAAATGAAAAAAGTGGGGGACTCAACATGACTAGTGATTTTTTTAGTGGCTAATATTTGCCAATTGGCTAATAGTTGAAAATTGGGAATTCGAAATTGGCTAATAGTTCGAGCTATAACATGACTTGAATCGCCACATTTTTACAAAATTTATTAGTCTTATTTAAATTGCTAAATAATTTATTTTATTAAAAAATTTAACTCAAAAATTCACCACAATATTAGATACATGATTAGATTAGATTCACGTAAATTTAATAAATTATAGTAGAAATCTATATTAATTCGCCATTGATAGTATATCATAATTATTAGTTGCTTTAGGGCCATATTTCTAATCTTTAGTTTCCACCATTTATTTACAATATAATCTAATGGCCATTGTTGTATTCCATGAGGTAAAATGTACCCGTGATCTATAATGCTCATGGGCCCCACAATTTCAAGTCTCACGAGCATTATAGATTGTGGGTACATTTTACCTCTCATAGTATGAGGGTCATTAGATCAATGATCCAAAATCAATTTTGGGCCCCATGAGAATTATATATACTGGGTACATTTTACCTTGTAGAATACAATAAGGGTCATTTTATTATATTTTAAAATAATGATGACAAGTAAATATTATAGTATACCCCTTAAACCTATCTACAATATCCAACCTCGAGCCCCTACCTTTCCATGAAAATTATTTTTAGATTGGATGGATTCACCATCATAGTTAATGTATTTTCCTATTATTTTTTAAGATTCGCCAAAATTTTCTACAAAATTTTAGTGATGTAAACAAAATTGTCAATAATTTTTATTTTTATTTTTTCAAAAAAAAAAGGAAATATTCACCAATAGAAATTAATATATATTTTTAAAAAAATAAAGGATTCACGAGAATTTTATATCTTTTCTTGAGGGGGGTTTCTTAAAGTTATCATTGAACATGACCCCCTAAATATTGCTTCTATTGTAGATATAAAGATGTCCCCTTATAGGATAGAAAACATGTGAAGAACTAAGAAGTATCCAAAATTTTATTCTAGAAAGAGTAGGAAGGTGAAGATGAACATAAAGAACACTAAAGTGTGAAGAAGCTAAATAACTATCTAAAAGTGACTGCCATAATGATGGAACTGAAGAACCTCTTTTAATATTATGATGAAGATAAAGATCAATGAAACATAATTATATGTGAGTCTCCCCAATGACACTACTTGAATAATGATCAAATGGATAACCAAGGTAACAATCTAACAGTTGAAGATACAAACATAACATCAATCTACATGAGTGACCCCAACAACACTTCTCAACCAATGAACAATATACTACATGTCAAAATACAAGTGCCAATAGTCTTGCAAAAGTTGTTCAACTGAAGATGGAAGGTCACCTCCATAAATTGCAATGTAAGAGTGTACATGGTATGTTTTCCATATCATCAAAATGCATGGGCAACTAGCTATTGCATCCACCGAGTATATAGGAACAAAAACTAGATACATAGCTCACTCCAAATAAAGACCTCGAAAGCATTAACACCAATAATATAATACCTCCCATAATGCTAACAAGGGAGATGTATGATAGATCCACTAAAGTTGTGTGTCATAATGTAGTGCAATTAGGAGACAAAATGACAATAAAAGATGCACAAGGTTGTACTTTGTTGCTTTGATTTTTCGTTGTCCTGTTTCTCAAAGTAATTGTTTAAGCTTAATATTTGATGTTCTCTCCTTTATGTTTCCGCCCAATTCACCTTCAAAATATTAAGTCTTTTTCGATTTGTACCCAAGTTCATAAAACCTCAATAACTTTTGACAAGGTTAGTCAAACCTTGTCAGAAGCCGATGAAGTTTTCAAAACCTCCATCCCAAGCGAAAGAACTATTTGTGTTGTGTCTTCAAGGTCTTCAATTTATTTCCTCTTGTGTTTGTAATCTTGTTCTTGTGTCAATATTTCAAAAAGTTCTCAAAATCTCATCGAAGACTGACAAGGTTCCTAAAACCAAGTGTGTATCCGAAGAAGCTCATGGTGGAAGATGCCTCAAGGATTTTAAAAAGAAGCAAAGGTTGGGAGATAGAAAGGAACGAAACTTGTGTCGGTGTTTGAGCTAGTTCTTAAAATTGTTTCGGGAATTGATGAGGTTCTCGAAACCTTTTCGGCTTTCAACAAGGTTTTCATAACCGTTTCCCACTTTGAAAGGTGAATTTTATAAGAGAAAATAGTATCTTTTCAAAGCAATTAATAATTCGAATATTCATTCAAAAAATAAGTGGTTCTCGAAACAATGTTGGGAGCCACCTTAGTTATGGAAACCATTTGAACTTTCGATAGAGTGAATTTTGAGAAGGGCAGAGCATGTGTCTAGGAAATGAAGGTTGGCACACACCAACATTTAAGGCACAATTAATACAATTTCAAAGCCTGAGAACATCAATTGCATGCTTATTAATTGGGACTTGTTCCTTAATTGGATTATTTTGCAAAATAATTACTCAAGGAAGGCGAGCACAAAGAACAAGATTTCCAAGCATAACTGGAGAACATTTTTGGAAATTGCCTCATCCTCTGCAAGATAATTTCTTCCATCTGCAGTTAAAGGTAAACACTTTCTGAATTTAATAGCCATATACGAGGAATTTCATGTCGAGTAGGGGATTTCATGAGTATTTGCAGGACCTAAAATTGTTTGCTCGAAGTCAAAATTCCTCTGGATATAATTGTTCATACATTTGTTGAATTGATTAAACTCCTCTGTAATCTCTTTTTGGACAAAATAAAATATAAATATTTGGGTTATGAGCATCTCCTTGGATTGGAAAGCACAGTCCTTGAAATTGGAGATACTAAGCAAGGGCACATAGATTTAAAGGATTTCTTGGAGATAATGTGTGCAGAGAATTGAACTCCCATCACACAGGTTAATCGAAAGCGGATTATTGTGATCTGCTGGTTTTCTAGTTGTTGTTCAGTGCCCAGATTTGGTAATGGAATGCATAAATAATTACAATCCTCACACCAAAGGTGAAAACTCAAGACAACAAGGTAGTTGATAAGCTTGATAGAGACACTTTTCAGTCACTGTCGAAAACAAGTTCATGTATATTAGGATTGGAGGACATGACGACTTCTTGTGAAAAATGCCTAAATATGTCAGTGACAAATTCATGTTAATTGAAGTCTGTAGAAAAATTGGGGAATTGAATAAGAGATGCAAGGAGAGGAAAAAACCCGATGTTTTTTTCCCTATTAGGTTGTATTTCTACCAGTGCAGATCTTCCTTAGACACCCTGAATATAGAAAGGGACATGGTCAAATAGAAGTTGCAATTCTTTGATTTTCACTTTTCATTTGATACTAAAGATTTTGTTAGAAATAATTTGCAACTAGGACTTGGTTTTTACCATGTTCCTGAATTGGAAAATTATCGGGCTGATTGTGATAATGAGTTTGAGGTAAGAAGAAGAGATTGGATGCACCTAACAATGAGGCAGGTTAGGATGTATAACCTAAATTGTAACATCCCAGATCTTGATGACGGTGAGTCTGATCTAGTGGGTCAAGTATAACTTGATCACATACAAACAATGCTATTTTTTCCCATTAACTGGAATAATGGGGAAATTGTGAACATTGAGGGAAGAACAATGGTGGTGTTAAGGACTAAAGATTGGATAATTGAAAGAACATAACCTCCCACTCCAAAGGAAACAACAACAACAAAGGTTACAAAGAAAGGGGAGTCCAGTCAAGTACAATCCACTCCTTCCCACTCTATTTCTGCAACAACCACTTCTCATGCAATTGGGGGAGGGGATGGAGATGAACAACCCAAAGGAGGACCACAAAAGACTCATGGAGAAACAATGAAGGAGAAAGTGAAACATTACAAATAGTAGAGGAAGAGACTGTGGAGGTGTCATCTTCTAATTCTCAGGAGAGTATTCCCCCATCACCTCTTCATTCTACTCATTATCTAACTCCTCCTCTATCTCTGAAAGAACCAAACCTTGATACCCTTCAGTCAATAGAGAACTGCATTTCACTTCTAATGAGCCTCCAACTTCGGTTCCTTAGTTACAACAGACATTGTTGAGAAAGAGGAAATATTGTAGAATTATGTATCCCATATGATGAAATTTTTTATAGCCTATTGCAAAGGACTTCTCAAACCAAGAAATTATAAACCACTTCTAGGTTGATGACCAAATCTACCTTCAGAAGTTTATATGTTGAAATTGCTCATCCTTCTGCCCATAAAAAGTGGATTTGGGGCCTTCTTCTCAAGAGGGTGATGTACACAATTTTTAAGTGGTAGTGAGGTTGGTAGAGAGAACCGAGAAGGATAAGAAGTCAAAAGTGGAACTCAAACGTCAGGTAAAAATTTTGACTTCTTGTTTGAAATCTATTGGTGAGACTTCTACTCAACTAGTAGGATAGATTGATTCTTCCTTTGACCAAAGTTTGGTTAGTCATATTTCAAACAAAGCTATGAAGTTTATTGAAGAAGCTAATAAATTACTAAACAACTTAGAAGTGTATAGGAGCGAATTTCCACCCCTCTTGCAAATTCCCCTTTTACACCCCCTACTTTAGAAAAATCAAACCCGACTAAGAAATTCCACATCACCTATCTTCAATGCATCCACTTGGTGCTCGTATTTTGTGTTGGTGGGGGAATTTCTATTGGGGACATGCATATGGCGCGTGAACATTTGCATGGTGCACTGTCATCCCTGATAGATTCCCGCCTCTGGAGTCCGTAGGAATGTTACGTTCCCCATTGGGAGTGAAGCATAATGCCTCTGTGTCAACCAACCGGCCCAAAAATGGCTCTTTCCCTCTCTTTCCATCTTCAAATGGCTTGTTTTCTCATTCAATTAATCTATTGAGCATCTCTTTAGCAATTCATTCCATCTTCTTGGCAATTCATACAAGTTCTTAAACATTGCTTAGCAACTTGCTGCTCCATCAACTTCACAAAGAACGTGTTGTACTACCATAGAAACTTTGAGTTTGGTATCTTGCGAGACCTTCTTCGTCACCACTACGATTGTGTCAAATTTTCCAAGCTCATAGTCTTGAATTTTCCCTTCATTGGCCTTGAGTGCCTTTGGGTGGAGGTGGTATTGCTTCACTATCCTTCTTTTGTTGTGGCTTGATAGAATAGCATTGTGTCTTTCATAGTGTTCGATACTCTCTTTCCTACTATTTCTTTTATCACATTGTTTATCTCGTGGATTTCTTGGTTGTCCATGGAGGTGGAAACACCAAATTGAGGGTTTGATTCAGGTAAACCCCTATACAACCCCAACATTTTTCTTCTCTTAGCTGTGTGTAGGTGTACATGCACGTGGAGCTTGTTGGTGAACTGGACTCTCAGTGAGTTGGTATTCATCACCTTTGCTTTAGTTGTCTTCTTTATCACCTTCATAGTTATTGCTTGCATTTCATTATTTATCATTATGTTTATTACACTAAAATTCATTAGCTAGACCGTTAGTAGGTTTTTTGGTATTCAATACTATACTTTTCAATTTCTGGTCGTACAATCGCTAGTGCCCCAGAGAGATGCCAATGCACTGTGCTGTCATCCCTAAACTGCACTGTTGTCCTCAGGTAGAGAGCTGTTTGAGGTACAATTCAAATTTCAGAAATCGGCTTGTTTAGCCCCATCCAAACGTTCAAATCAATAGAGTGACAAAAAAACTTGAGAGTGCTCTTCATTCTCTATCTTTGACCTAAAACATTTGCTTAGCTTGAAGTAAGTTAGGGTAGCCCTCCGCTCTCGACTCTCCATGACCTAGAGCCTTGGTGTGGTTGGTCCCTCTACTTTACATTTTGGTGAACCTAACGTGAACCATTTTGGTTCCGCTTAGCAGTGCTGAAAGACCCTTTCCTCCTGTCCTAGGAGCATTGTGGGTGTGAGTGTTGTGAGGCATCTTGCCTTGCAACCCAACCTACGACCCCTAGTGGTGTAGTTGGAAGGTCCCATAGGAATCGCAAAACGAAACCTTAGTTGGGTCACTGTCTAATTGCGAAACCTTTGGGGACTCTGTGAAAGTTTTGTTTAATATACACGATGGCCTCCTTTTACATCTGCCCATCCCATCTAGGAAACTTGCGAGTAGTTCCCTTGGAATAACTTTCACCTCACAAGACTTGCCGATGCATTATAACAGAGAGCCATCTTTGTTATACATCCCCACACAAATCAATGAAAACACTATGACAGGTGTTCTTGTTGACCCAACGTGTCGGGTGAGTGTCATAACTGAGGAGATTATGTTGATTAAATTCTTGCACAAAGATTGGTATGGCGAATTTGAGAGTACCATCCGTACACACAATGGAATTTCCATACCTGCCCTTGGTTGCATCACCTTGTCGATCCTAGTGGGACCTAAATCAGTGAATTTACTCTTTGACATAATCCCTGGGTTTGAACTCTTCAGGGTGAAACTAGGTATCCCCTGGTTGCTCGCTATGAACATAATTCCCTCGATAGTGCATAAATTCCTAAAATTCATCCATGAGGGTACAGTGTATGTAGTCCATGACACTAGCTATAAACCATTGGTTGTGCGTGGTAGCTATTTGATGGATCACTTTTGGCCTGCACCTGTTGGTCTACTTCCCCCTAGGGAAAACCTCTTGTATCAGACCTATGTAAAATACAAGAGTGGGTGCTTAACGCCTAAAGTGAGATACCCTCCGTCTCCCTATGCCATTTCGCATAGGGCTTGCCTAAAGGTTGACAACGATGCTGCTTTGGATTAGAAAAGAGAAAAGGAGAAGCATGATCAACAATCTTCTTCTTTTGCTATTGTTTTCCCACTTGTCACTTCCTCTTGCCCTACTGTGGCATCATCGAATTTTGTCTCTAAGCATTTGCTGGAGAATCCTATGGTGCCCGCTTAGCAAAAGCCCAAGCATCTCACGTTTGAACTTCCCGTCCTACCCATGGTGCCTAGGCCTGTTCGGTAGGGTAAGGGGAAGGGTCCCCATAGGGAGTCCTCTATGTATTGGCCTTCATGGCCTCCTACCACTCTTGCCCCCAAGGCAGTGAATGGGAAGAGGCCTGTCATTGAGGCGTTAGAGCTGACTCCCCCCATTGTTGCTCCAACCTCTTCTTAATATCTCCCTCCTGCTTTAATCCAGGAGTATCTCCCTCTGCCGAAAATGACCATGATGGACACTCTGATGGTTGAGTACGAGTCCTCTATTCCATCTCAGCTTTCAGAATCTATCTCCCGGAGTCATAGGAACCACCTTGTGCATGAGTGCAAGTGTTGGTGAAAGGCTGTGGCCACCGAGTAGGCCGTCCTGCAAAGGAAGGAAGGGAGTTGAACATTCCTATTTTGGGATATGCTATTGTATCCTCCTCTCCCATCCCCTCTAATTCAGTTCCATCAGCCTCAATGCTACTTTCGGCTCTTGCTGCGAGCTTAAATGACCCTCACCCAAAAAAGGTGAAGGTGTTTATTGCTCCTTCGGTTGAGTTGCCTCTCTTGATGTTCCTCCTGGACATCTTTCCATTTTTGAAGCCCATGGACATTTCGAACACCTCGGTGGTGTCTGCCGTGGTCTTCTCCTCCTCCTCCATAGCTTCTGCCTTGTCCATGGGGATCTTGCATCCTTCGATGAAGCGAAAGATGGAGGATGGCCCTGCTAGCAATGGGGGTAAAAAGAGGAGTCCACCTTCTTCAGGGAGTGGTTTTGTGTTAGCATGTGCTGTCCTAGTGATGGAAGAAGTTCCAGTGTCCTCGAAGTTTGTCACTGCTCCTGAATCACTCGGTGAGCCTAGAAGTGGATCTCAGGTGTCACCTTCCTCGTCCGTTGAGACAACACATGGAACTCTTGTGAAGTGCATGTTTAACTCTCTGGACAAGGTCAAGACCCTTTTAGCAATCTTCGCAAA
>VDFB02194553.1:0-10008 GCA_007258455.2 Sequoia sempervirens | reverse complement strand
TCTCAACCCTCTCCCTCCTACTTCCTCTCCCTCCTACTCACTCTCCCTCTCTTAGGCCTCTCTCTCTCTCAACCCTCTCCCTCCTACCCCCTCTCCCTCTATTATGTATCTCTATCTCTCAACCCTCTCCCTCCTACCGCCTCTCCCTTTGTTAGGTCTCTCTCTCTCTCTCTCAACCCTGTCCCTCCTACCTGCTCTCCCTCTCTTAAGTCTCTCTCTCTCTCTCAACCCTCTCCCTCCTACCCCCTCTTCCTTTGTTAGTTATCTCTCTCTCCCTCTCAACCCTCTCCCTCCTACCCCCTCTCCCTCTCAAACCTCTCCCTCCTATGTTGGAAAAATATTTCTCAATCCCACAGGCTGAAACCTCTATTGGAACCAAGTTTGTGTGACATATTCTATGTCTAGATGATGAGCAGATTTGTAACCTTATGTTTTATACAGGTTATTGTGACCTTGCAGAAGTCTTGCTGAATGGTTACACATTGGAGTCTTCAGTGTGACATGTTGTGTTTGGTATGTTCTCTTACTACGTGGAGATCTCTAGCCAACAAGCCATACATATCGTTTATCGGTGAGACCCTTGGCCGAAAGGCTTAGTTTAGGAAGAAGCATCAGTTATGAAGAAAGGTCTCGCCGATGGGGGAAATCTTGGAGTCTTCGCAGTGACATGTAATGACTTCGGTATGAAGTCTTAGCGGCCGATGGAGATTCTCGCCGATGATGAGGGGTCTTCGGTATAACTCTTGGCGAACGGTGGTCTTGGGGTAACTTGGAGAACTTGGTAAGAACTCTTAGCAAAAAGTGGTATGTCTTGCTGATAGCATTTGCTTGGTGTCCTTAGAGTAACATGTGATGGCTTGGTAAGAAGTCTTACCGATGTGTGAAGTCTTGCCAATCGTTCAGTGCTTCATGTAACTAAAGGGGTCTCGGTGTGAAGTCTCAGCGATGAATGAAAGTCTTGCCGGCTACTGATCACTTTAGAGAAAGTCTTTGAACCTCGATATGATCTCTTGGTGAAAGAAGATAGTCTCACCAATGTAAGTTCTATTGCCTATTTGACTTTTGAACCTTGGTATGAAGTCCTGGCGAAAGCGATGAGTCTCACCGACTAGTGTATGCACACAGATTAATATGAAGGCTCAGCATGAGGTCCTGGCTAGAGCGATAGTCTTGCCAAAGGGAAAACTAAAGTTGATGCAACGAGTGAACTTGATATAACCTCTTATCGATTGTAAGGACTCTTGGCGATATTGAATGCTTACTATGTTGGCATCGCGGAGATACAGACAGTGTCTCACCGATATGCCAACACAGCTTGATTGCCTTTTGACCATTTGACCATCCTATGTGGAGCCTCATGGACCAATCAGAGAAGCTGAATGGGAACTGTTGGGAGATAGTTCATTGTGGCAGTTCTGAGAGGAAGCTCGACAGATAGGGGCGACATGGTTATCGTAATGTGAGCACATTATTAACTAGTAGAGATATGTTCGTTTAGGATTAAATAACGTGCTCGCGTTATCACTAAAAATGGTAAAAAATCACAATATACCCATGATGTTGGCCCACATTCTGCATATTCTCCTGGTTTTGCGCGTGCTTAAAAAAAAGTACCTTTTTGGTGATTGAGTGAAGTGTGCATGCATGA
Organism: Sequoia sempervirens; assembly: GCA_007258455.2. Lineage (NCBI taxonomy): Eukaryota > Viridiplantae > Streptophyta > Pinopsida > Cupressales > Cupressaceae > Sequoia > Sequoia sempervirens. Next base: position 8,360 of record VDFB02194553.1, on the reverse strand, counting down.
TTTTGAGATTCCATCACCTTTGCATGAAATAGCAAGAGTTTTCACATTGAGATCAATTCCAAGTTTGAATTATAGTGATAATTGATATACAATTGAAATTTGGAGGGGAACAAGCTTTTGAAGAAGTCAAATTTTTGAGGAGTTTGAGGAAGCAAGAAGCAAAGGCTGCATAATTGGGTAGAACTCCTCTATTTGAAACTTTTCTTTTTTAGGTATGTGAAATCTTTGTACATTTTCTTTCATTCTATTATGTCTTGCTTTCATTTAAGTTGTTTTGGTTATTCCATGTTGATCAAATTGTTTGTTTGTGATGCAATATCAGATTGCCAAGCCACTCAACAACATCATTTCTTTAGGGAACTTCCTTCCCAAATCAATAAAGATTAAAAGATCAATTTATACAAACTTTTTCAAATTCATCCAAAACTACTTTTCATTCAATCAAAATCCATTTGTTTCATTTTAAGTTATAAGGCTATCAGTAGCCAATTGACCATCTCCATATAGCAAACCATTTTCAGAATCAACTTTCAACTTTGTTCTTGTCATAAACAATACAACAATCACTCATTAACTCAACTTACCCCTTCAAGGAAAAAACAATCAAACACATCTATTCCTTAGACCTGCAATCAAACATCATCCCAACCATTTAAGAATCAACACATCCATCATCCTATCTTCACTTAAACACTATTTGTAACAACAACAAGCAGCATTAGTTTAACACTATCACCAAACCTTTAAGATACCAATTTCATCATGTTTTGATTGTAATATTCCAATATATCAGTATAGACACACTCTGACTACTTTGCACTCAAGAAACCATTGCCATATATTGGAAAAATATGCCCAAATTATCAAATCTTTCACAATCTACCTTCAAAACATTACCAAGCATTGACACAACTGTGGCATCACAAATGAGACTGCTCCCAAGCACTTAACAACATTCATTTCGCTATTTCTACATATTCTCCGTTTTTAACAAACAATGCCAAATATCTCTAAGAGGCCAACATTCCATCTAATCGGGTGATTCCTTTTCTATCATAATGCATTTACACAATCCCAATACAGATTCTCAGGCCTATTTTGATCCTTTTCAACATACTATAAAATTTTATACACTTATTTCACAAACAGTAGAACCAGCATGCTGTCTACTGGTAAAAGCCCTTAAATAGGTCAATTTATCAAAGCAAGTCATCATAGAACTACTCACTAATCCACCAAACCTACAAATAGTCTTAGGCCATGTGTAGAAACTCACAAATAAACAAGTTTCAAGATGGGAAACACCCATCAATACACAAAATCAGTAAACATTTGATTATAGGGTGAAAACACACCAACCATGAGGGTTTATTTAATGAAACATTTGCAAAACTTCTACTACTCCGCCCAACAATTGAAACATGCTTCATTATGTCTGCAAATTATTTTGAAATCATTTCTAATCTCCTCTACATGTTGTTTCCTCAAACCCTACTTGAAAACACCATTTTTTTTAATGAGAAAATTCATAATTTTGTTCATGCAACAGTATCCTAACTTCTTGTTTCTATTTACCCCTGCCAAACACAACTTCACATTGAAAAGACAATAAATATGATCCATTCCATTGACCTACTAGCCCTACATCGGTGGAATGGCTAAGAATCACTTTTTAGATTCTCTAAACAATTATAAGGAAACCACAGACTAAGACTTAGGAAACTAAGTTCAAATTAGATTGATTATTTGAATTACAATTCCTACAACTTTCAAGAATGAAAGAAGTATCTTTCCCTAACAAGAATCAAATCTTAGAACATGCTTGAATCACTATGCAACCTAAAAACAAGAATAGAAAAGGTTTCCAAAATAACTGAGTAAAGGTTTTTTTATTAATTTTTATGGATTTTTGGGATACAAGATCTTCCATTCTCGAGCTTACAATTCTTTTTAAAGGTGTCTAAATCAGTTGAAATAACTTCCTCTTGATCTTCATCAACCCATCCTTTCCCTTCCACAAAAAAGACTCTTCACCTTCCCGCTTTTGTGCAATTTTACATTTTTACAATAATTGACAACTTTTGTTATAAAAAGAAACTTTTCAATAATATCACCTAGTGACCTATTTCATGGTGCAAATACATCAAATTCATCATTTAATGACCCTTTCAATTCTCATCATATTTAATCGAATATTACAAATTCAACAAATTAGTCTTTGAAGGGAATTTCATGGTCTTAGGTGTTCTACATCACTTGTCATGTTACAAACCTTATGTTGTCACTGAAATTTTAAATCACACAATTCGATACACTTTCCCTATTACATTTTTAAACCACATCTCGAGGCATTTTGTTAAATTTAACAATTGACTTTCTTTGTGTATGCTTCCAAAGCTATCATTGAGTTATTTTGTCAAACAGTTATACAAACCAGATTTCATTGACTTTCTTTGTGTATGCTTCCAAAGCTTTTAATTAGTTAATTTGACAACTTAGCACTTTTTGCACAGGTAAAATTATTCATGTCGAAGAAATGAACTGTTAAAAGGAAAAAACTAATAGATGATTAACTCCAAGCCATCAAAGATAAAGAGAAAAAATGGGTGAGGGAATATCGTGAAAAATAGAAATTGGGAACAATTGATGAAAATAAGCCAGTTGAAGAGGAACCTCAACTGTCAAAAAGAGCAAAGAAATTGGTAGCACAAAGGGCATGAATGCGAAAGAGTCGTGCTAGGGGAGATGCAGATACCATAGTTGGAGACACACCCTCTACCGCAAGTGAATACGAAGGGACACCATTAAGCACAAGCAAATATGGAGGGACACCATCTACCACAAGTGAGTATGGTTGGACACCATCCACCATATCTAAAGTTGAGAGTACATCATCACTTGGAGTTGAGGAATAAGGTATGCCATCATTTCCACCTGAACCTCAAGGTATGTCTTCTATTCCACCCACGATCGAAGGTACGCAATCTAGCCCAACTCAATTAAATATTAATGAAATTGCTAATGTTGAGATGTATGTACCTAAGAGAACACCACCTAGAATTTTGCATAGAAAGCCAAAGTTTTTGATTAATATTGATGAGGATATTTTGTAGCACATGGAAGGTAAGATTTCAGAACACACTTGTAGAAGATATGCTGATAAGATTTGGAAAATTTTCTTTGAAACACTAAATGGGACTATAAGATGTCAACTATTTGTTCAAATGATGCAGGGTTTAAAGTACAAAAACATCATGAAGACTCTTGGGTTGAGAACATCGAATGCATCAGGTGAAAACACTATTGTGAAGAATCTAATGGATGCTTATGATAGTGTGGGTAAGACCTCACGCTCAAAGGATAGTAATGTCACCTGATGTGTCATTACATCGACTTTGGTAAGCTATCAAACAAAGAGATCTTGCCTCATTAAAAAGACAAGTGAACAAATGGGAATTAGTAGAAAAACTTTATCAAAAGTCGTTCAAAGGCGGCAAATAATTGAGGGCACTGATTCAAATGAATTATGGGCATTCTCAGGGAGGCGCACAACAAAGATAAAAAAGTTGTTGGCGTGAGAATCTTACTAATTGAGAGATTGGAAGGAGGCATAATACAAGGACTATCTCGAGATTAAAGGGATGTCATAAGAAGGAGAATGCTGGGTAAAATTGAAACCATTAGCTACATCAAACATTTTTTTTTGAATCTGACTCGGCCCAATTTTCAGCAAATTTCAAAAAATTATCCCTCAAATTGCGTATTTCTCAAGATTTTTGAAATGATTAAACCTTTGCCTTCATGCGGAATTTCGAAATCGCGCGCATGCAGCTTCACGACCCCAGATTTCCTGAAAACCATTATGATGTTTATTGTTCTATATGTTTACACATTTGCATACTAATGATGTTTTCTACTTGAGGATTGGCTGGCACAAGCCCCACCAAAATATTCAAGAAAAGTTCTTAAAAATTTATGTGAAATAGAGGGATGGTAAAATATTCTATAGGATAGCATGCTTTGATGGTTCATCACGGCGTTGTGGTAACTACGAATGCTAGTATGTCAACATATGGAAAACACATATGAGGTGGGACATAAACTAGTAGATTTTTGGAAGTATAAAACAATGGCATACGCTACAAAAGATGGGTCTCAAGCAAAAAGGTGTGATTTGGTTATTGAGAATATTCCAATGTATCAGTTTATGTCCATGTTTTGTGAGAATCTAGTGTATGAGTATGAAAGGCATACCCATAGAGCCCGATGGCTGGACACACAATTCAAGCTATGCAAGGACACCTTTCCACTTGGAAACATAGTATCGGTGGTTGACTTTGCAGAGAACTACACTCTATAGCCATAGCGTGAGGTGTGAATGTAGTATTACAACTGAACACAAGTTTTGATATTTGTGCATAGCATTCCATAGCCAGCTGAAAGTCTGGAAGACCGAAAGAGTATTGAGAGAGTATCCGCTTTTAACAGTAGTGATGATTGCACACATTCTCTAGAGTTCGTGCAAGTTTTCTTCCAGATGTTCTATAGTGATTTGGCTCAGAGGGGCATAGTATATGGTTGGCATATAATATGGTCGAATAACTGTGCATCATAGTTCAAACGGCGCACATGTTCTACTTGGTTGGCGGTAGATGCATCTCACTACATGTGTTCTTATGTGGAACTTTGTGGTCGAACATGGAAGGGGAACATGGCGGTCGCGAGAGCAACCATGAAAAGAGCATTAGCACAAGAAGAGTTAAAGTATAAAGATAGTGCGGTTGATAGATGCAAGATCAATCATCGGCGAGTGTGGTGTAATGGTTCGTGGGTCCAGGTAATGAAGGTACGTCTTCAGTTCGTAGATTTTTTTGGTTGATGGATGATACTAACATTACACCATATGAGGATTGTTGTACACTAACAGGATCGAGTGAGTTGCACTCTTTCCTTAGCTCAAATGCAGGTTCATGGAGTATCGATACACGTAAGATGGGATGCTTTTGTTCTTCATGTACAATGCAAGCCTGGAATGATTATGAGTTAGGGGAGTGGGTTGACAAATGGTTGACAAGTTATCTTAGCCCACTTCACACGTATCACCCTCTGATGGCATTGGAACTAACACGAATGGAATCATCGGTCAACTTTGACCATGTGAAAATGGGATCACCAGTTCAACGGTAATATATCTACTTTCTTAGTATTTGAAATTCCATATTGTTATCTTACTTTTATCTTGTATTCATAATGTTGACTAGTTTCCAGAGCTATACTACACATATAAATGCGGGGGCATGTTTGTAATGATTATTGCCGATTGAACAGCGGTGTACAAACTATTACTTGTGTCGTTGTGTTGAGGAAAAAAAGAAATTGGAAGCCCCAATTATAGATGGAGAAAACATTGAATACCCTACAGGCTCAGTTGTTGTTACTGGAACGTGGCTGAGAAGGTACCCACATAAGAGTGTTTAACATTGGTTGTTTGAGGAATTTAACATGCATCATAAGATTCTTCATTACTCAAACCTTTTCATGGCATCCAATGTTCATTTGAGCAAATATGGGGGTAGACCTTTAAACAAAACCTTGTGGAAGGTCTGTGAGTCTGACCATGAAGCAATACTTGACACAATAAAGAGTAGAGCAGACCTAGATGGTTCATTGGATTAATTTGTAAGTATATGCACAACGGTTCTTATTAATTTATTCTTGTATCCACATCAGTTTGGTTGATGCCAATGCTATCATCTTATTTTACTTTGTGTATCTGTATGTAACCAGGCAAACATTGATTGGTGTCCCCTTGCATAAAATGCAGATTTATGAGCCATCAAGAGAATCAAGCAGAAAAGCAATGCAACATCCTTATTTTGATGATCTTGAAAAATCTCAATTATGATTTTAAGCCATTAAAAAAGTGCATGTGAATCTTGATGAGGCAATTTCAAGTTATTCATTTGAATTTAACCTTATCATGACCACCTATGACATAGACCTTATAAGAGCATCTCAAATTTCAATAAATTCTATTCATAAGAGCATAGACAAGGCAGTGAACTCTTTGAAAAAATTCCTCAAAGAAATGTGGTCTCATGGTGATGGAATGGCATGACGAATGCCATGACAAGCAAATTGTTGTGGATTGTCATGGCATTCCATCACGATTGAGACCATTTCTTTTGAGCTTTCAAGCAGGTTCTTTCGCGCTTTCTATGCTGACTAACAGTATCTTTGATATAAGATTTTTTCAAGCATCCATAGCTTTTGGAAGCACCTATTTTTAGGATTTTAGCCATAGCAACAACAAGGAAGCCGGCGTTTTGTCTTTTGGTAAACATGTATGATAAATGTACTAGCATAGAAACCACTGAGCTGTTTGAAAAAAGCCTCAAAGAAATGTGATCTCATGGTGATATAATGCCATGAAAATCCACAACAATTTTCTTGTCATGTGATGTAGAGGGGATGGGACTTTATTCAAAACTCAAAGTTTCAAGGATTACAATGATGCAATCTCAAACACTCTTCTAGGCACCCTGATGGAGACAAACCTCAATAGTGCACTTATAACTTAGATGCTTTCCTAATGGACCCAAACCCTTGGAGTGATCTCAAGGAACTCAAAAAAACTTGTCTTGAATGGTTTCAAAGCCCCAAACCTCTGTCTTATACAAAACAAACTTTTTGCACCTTGACTAGGCTTCTAGCCCAACTAGGCTTCTAGCGATGGTTTTTTTGACTTTTCACTCAACTTCCCCAAAGGAATTCTCAATATAATGACTGATTCAGATGTGATTCATGATGATACACAACATATCAAATCATTTATGGCACTTTTTCTGGATCAAACCTACCAAAATATGTTTCCTCAAATTTAAGGCCTAATTAGCCCATTTTTTCAAAGCAACCCCTCTCTAAACTTATCCCCTGACTATGAAACTTTCAAAAGTGTTTTAAAATGTTCGTAAACCAAATAGTTTCAAGGTATTAGTCTTCTTTGACACCCTTAACACCCTAAATCACAAAACCCTCAATAAACTGCTCCAAAACTAGGGCCTCTTGAAAATTAGCTTTCCCAACACTTCCAAAACCTTCTCTTCAACTTTTCACCAATAACTCAACATATATAAACGCCTTCAACTCAGAAATATACCCCTTATTAAGGTAGATCTCCTGCTGCTACACTTTAGGCACCATTTTCATGCCCTTTTTCTTGCTAAAACTCGGTGTACACCCAAGAATCACTCTTTCCTGCACAATAACTTGTTAGATCTGTATAATAAAAGTTATATATGATCCATTTCACAAGTTTTCAGTGACACTCTCCCATGAAATGGATCATTTATTCATGAAGACTCTCAAAACTAGTGAAAAATCTATACTTTTTGAGGGCAGTCAGCAATATAACACAAGAAACTAATTCCCAACGTTATTAAGATCATTAAAAAGATTAAATGCATGTAAATAAAAGTTATTAAGCCATCCAAATGAGCATGACACCAAAAGGAATAAGAGATTCATCAAAAAAATTCAAGAAAATGCAAAAAAGATTGAAGTTTTTATTGATTTTCTGTAGCAGTCCGTACAACACTTGCAATATCAGCCAAACCTCCATACAAATGCTTTCTCTAGGCTTATAGAATCATCCTACAACTGTCCCAACTGATTAGAATTGATTTTATTACATTATTGTGATTGAAACTCCTAAAACTCACTTTTCTGCCCAAAGTTGGATTTCAAAAATTTGAATTTCCAACATTGCAATTTATTAACTCCTATTAACTATAAAGCTTCAAAAACTATTACATATCATCATTCAGCATTATTTAACCTAATTAAAACATCATATACCTATTTATACTCCTATAACATCATTGTTCCATTTACAAGTCAATTTGGTCCTATGGTCCTTATCGGGACCCTTAGGACTTTTGATCTTCCTGTTATACTCATCCATGCCAAATTCCATTATAAGCTTCAAAATGCTATAATTGATGCTCTAGAAAGGTTTATAGGCCTTCAAGACCCTTGCCATCTCCTAACTCTCCAAATGATCCTCAAGGAGCTTGGGTGCTCCTGCACCATCATGGCATTCCACCACCATGAGACCACATTTCTTTGAGGCATTTTTTTCAAACAATTCATTCTCTTGTCTATTCTATTGCTTACTATTATCCTATGATATATTTTTTATAAGCATCTATAGCTTGTTCGAAATCACCTATTTTAGGCTTTTAGCCATAGCAGCAAGGCAATGAACTGTTTGGCTAAATGCTTTGATAGACATGTATGAAAAATGTGTTAGCATAGACAAGGCAGTGAACTCTTTGAAAAAATGCCTCAAAGAAATGAGG
>VDFB02194552.1:0-13535 GCA_007258455.2 Sequoia sempervirens | reverse complement strand
GCCTCAACATAACTCTTACACTCTTGTCCTGAAGTCTCTAAAAGCTTGTCCACCATCTTTGGGTTGCCTCTAGGAGTGGCCATGTGCAAAGGGATTGTTTGGCTGAAATCTTTGGCAAAACTTGATTTGTCGTTTGTTCTATTGAAATGAACTCGCCTAAAACATCGGGAGCATCATGAGGTCCAGCTACTGCATAATATATAGCACTCTGTCCATTGCGATCCTTGGTATCTATATTTCCAATCAGTCGTAAAAGCCAACAACAAAATGTTTTCGTCCAAGGAAAGCTGCGACATGAAACACGTTTCTTCTGTATTTATTACCTGCTAATGCTTTCTCCAGCAAAATGGAGTGTTGTCTTTCCTTCATTATTTGGGTCAAAAGGATCGGCTCCTTCTCTCAGCATCATTTGAACGAGATCAAGAAGGCCCATTCGCGAAGACTCGCGCAAATACAATGAGAGGTGCAGCTTCTTAGAATAAGATTCTAGTTGGCTAGATAGTGACAGCAGCCATGCCAGCATATTCACATTGGTTCTGTATTTTATCCCTCTGCTCTTGTCTTTTGATTGATCCCATTTTCTTAAAATTAATCCCTTTATAGTAGCCACGCGAGCCTTCACTAACAAGTTTATGCAAGGCTTCTACTATCATACGCACTGCAATCCATCCCAGAAGCCTCAGAGTCTGGTGGATCTCAGATTTGGCAGAGTGTGCATGAGATATAATTCTCAGGCATGGAAGAATAATATGATCAGCAATAGCTAGGTGGTGGGCACCAACCTTAATAGATGAAAATAATAAATGGAATGCAATGCACAATCTCGCTTCCCAAAGTTCATCTGAAACTGAACAAGTCTCTGAAAGTAACTGCAGTTCTTCACGTATACAAGCAGCAATATCCATTGAACGGTGGTGCTCTAGGAAATACATATAATATCTTTGTTGTACCAGATCATTTATAGTTATAACATGGACGGGCTATTATGATTCTTGAGGCAGCGATGATCACTCACAGATTGCACCTTTAACTCTTCATATCAGTTTGTAGACGTCAAATATGTTAGTCTATAAATTTTGTAGATTTATCCGCTCTCGCTGTGTGGCGATTATCCTCTTTCCAATTCAACTTGGGTGTTATTGTTCATTGTCATTAATTGTTGGTTTTTGCATCTCAAAAAGGAACAATCTCAGTGGAAGGGTGTGCTGGTTGTTGCTCGCTAGATTGGAGAATTTATTCCTCCAACAGTGGATTGATGGGATCTTGATGTGAATGAGAGGACGTGGGCAAAGTGGAACGAAGTACTTTGTTCTTTTGTGAGATTTATGTCAGAAATCTTATGTTTTTACACTACATTGGCTTAAATATCAAGATAAAAGGACTGGCGCATATAGTACTGACTAACAAATATTTTCATATGAATGCACAGTCTTTGTTTTTGTTCATAAAGGCTTCAAACCTTTAAGCATAGTCACCATCACTCTTGTTGTGAAGATCTTTTTTTGTAGTGATATATTTAATGCATTGAAGACTATGCTACTTTATTTATTGTGCTTTGTTCACTTACATCTGATATTTATCTTCTTTGTTCACTTACATCTAATATTTATCTTCTTGGAAGAATGTGCATTAATACCTTGAAGGCTGCTCATTTTATGTTTTTGCAGGATCCCTCATTTTTTATACCGTGAGTGCACCTCGTAAACTTTTAACGCGGATCATGCAAGGCCAAGAACACACCCTCCAAAGCATCTAATGGACGGGGAGACTAGGAACTCGTGACCAGCAGAGCTACAACGAATTCATTTAGCTAATCGAGCTAGGGGCCCCCTTTGTGGATCCTCATTAATTCGTGTTGTTCCTTTATGACTTTTTCAGGCTAAGGGAGGAGGATTTGAAATCTTATTTAAAGTGTTGAAATTTTTTATCTATTTGCAAATTGGGACTCTAATTAATGCTTCATTTTATTAGTTTGAAATCATTAGTGTTTTCATTCTATTGGTTGAAGTTTATGATCAAAACAAATTTAATATAATGATCTTCACATGATTGTCTTTTTGTTTGAATAGGAAAATGAAGGAAAGCGAGAAAAAATGAAGGAAAGCAAAAGGTAAAGGTGAACTCGACATTGGGATCAAGCGTTGGAGTTGAACGAAAATGAAAGAAAAGTTGGAGTTTAAGATTTGAGCATCAAACTTGAAACTCACAAAGAATTTTTTAATGCTTAAGGGATTCCATTTCATGCTTTAATTTTCTATTTTAAGCTAGCTAGTTCATTGTTTGTTTGCAAAGTTGGGCTAAAATTAAACCTTACAAATTGACTAGATTTTGGTTAAGGATAAACAAATTGAACAAGCAAACTTCACATTTGATTTTTGGTGCTTAAAACAAAATAATCACTGCTTTGTGGATTTAAAATGAACATGTGTCTTTTGTGCTTTGTAATATTTTATGCAAAATAATCTCATCTAAAAAGGCATATGCACTTCTCTCGTGCTTCACGGTGATCTTGAGAATCAAAAGTATTTTTGATGACATTAAGTTGCATAAAATATTTCCTCCACACTTCAATTTTGGTTTTAAAATCGAACAAGATCTTGTGCGAGTGTGAGTGGGGGCATTATCATGTATATTCTCTCTTTGTTGCCATCAAAGATTGATTAAGTTACGGATTTTTTCTTTACTTGCTTTTGTTTATCGTAGAGGGCCTACCTTGGGGAAAAGTACTCACCCAAGGGAATGACTCAACCAGTAACACTATAAATCCAAGAGTATTTCCAACCAGGATATAAATGTGGGTATTGGAGTAAATGCGAGTATCACGTGATTGGCTCCAATGAGATGGATCCAAAAGGGGACTCTCGCCATATGGGTGAATCTCCATGAATGGAAAGACCGAACTAGAACCCTTGTTTTGTAGTGACCAATTGATCCATTGAGCAAGTTTATCAGAGTGGTGCATTGGAACTTAGATTCCAAGAAGTTACTTGCCATGTCCGATCTTGGTTGAAATATAGAGGTTAAGACTTCATTCTTAACATACCTTTATATTTTTTCCTTGGTTGCATGTAAAATCATCTCTTCTATAAGGGCATGTGGCAAGCCCACCAAGAAAAACGTACCCATTGAGCTAGGACGTCATATTGCTTGTGGTTTGAAAACATAGTGCTTTTATCCAAAACATCGAAACCAACATTCAACGAATCATCAAAATTGCAAACCCTTGAGGAGAGGAAAATATCCTTGAACAAATTCACATGTTATTGCTTGACCTTGGGATTCATGTCCTTAGAGGCATCTAAACATTTGGATTTCATCTCAATTTGCTCCTACTAAGTTAAACAATAGGTAACTCTTACCTTGAATTTCCTCAGTTTCTGCATAATACACTTTGCAGGATAAGGGGAAAGTTGAGACATTAGTCATCTAGATTCAAAATCTAATCAAGAGTGTGTTTGTGGTAAAAAGAATCCATTAAGAAAAGATTCAATCAATTGGACCCCACATATGTGCTTGGCATCTTTTGGTCATATGGTTTTCATGCAAACATTATTCTTTTGATTTTGAATTACTCTTAGAGAAAAGCATGTTCTTCACTATCTTGGTCATGTAAACAAGTCCTTCCTAGATTCACTTAGGATCAAATCAAAAACTTCATCCAAATTCCAAACATTTATCATCTTCATCCCACCAAACAACTTTAGAGCTTTGAAAACATCATTCTAGACTTGGGTAAATCATCAAAAATCAAAATCATCTTATTTAGTTAGGTGTATGGGAATGCATCCTTTCTCATACATTTAATTGAATTAGAAATCCTTTGAACAATTTCATCCTAAAGATCACATCTAACATCTTAGGGTTTAGAAGTTCATTATCAAAATCAAACCCTAAGTCTAGCATTGATACAAAGTCCCTAAACATTCAACACTCGTGTCATTTCCACTTTTCATCCTTCATCTCGTCATTGGTCCTAAGAACCTTAGAGGTCACTTTTGCAACAAGGTCAAAACACAAGAGGAACATGGAATATAAACTTGATCCATACATCATGAGTAATCCAAGTCAACTTAACTTTCAAAGCCTTACAGTACCGATTGATTATCAAAAATCACACTTATACAATACATACATGGGATCATTACCTTCTACAAGTTTCAATGGCACAAAAAGTGTGAGTATGCCCAAATCAAAGATTGGAACACATTTCCTAATGGTAGATCTAAATCCAAACCTACAAGTTTACCAACTGAACAATCAATGCATGAGCCTTCAAATGAACAACGTCATCCCACCAAATCCCTACATTCCAAATGAGAGTGTACCAAGTGCAAGTTTTTGAAACATGAATCTGGAAAACTTTGGGATAAATATGTTTGCAAATCACACAAATGTTATTTAGAGTCCAAAAAAGATGTTAACGACCCCAAGACAAGGTGACACCATGCAAAATCAAAGTTACCTAAATCAACGTAATATGATTCCCAATCACAACAATGTTCAATTTCAACCTATCATGCAAAATCTGAGTGTCATCCCAAATTAGAACTTTGTCTAAAATCAAACACAAGTACACACTCCAAATCTGCTTAAACAAAAGCCAAATCAACTATATCAAGGGAGTTAAGATCAAAATCAAGATCAAATCTGGCGAGATCAAATTGCTGCACTTACCAAAATAGTTGAGTGATTGCGCCAAGAGACACCTCCGCCACCATTACCCATATCAACATCATTCCTTGGTTTAGGGCTTCCCCCTTTACCTAGCACCAATCAAGCCATCACATCAAATCCTTTGAATATACCATCCACATCGCACCAACAAATGCTATCTAATCAAATGACAACATCAATCCTGACAAATCAAAATATGGTCTCCCAAGGGCCTATCACCTTGGTCATTCCAACCATTCCTATCACCTCGATCACTCCAACCACCACTATCACACCCATCATATCTCAACCCCTCACTACCATAATCGCTCCAAGTGTATCTCAAACACTTGTCACTCCATCCAACATGATTCCAAATACACCACCACTACCACCAAAACCAAGTGCAATACGTCAATATTGTAACATCACACTAAAAGTACATCAAGCCTACCAACAAGCACTTCAACAATATCAAGCTACCCACACTGCTCAAGCTACCCAAGGTGCCCAAGCCTCTCAAGCTACCCAGCAAACACAAGCACAAGCATGAAAAATGACAATTGTTGAGAACAAGGATCAAGATCAATCCATCATTGAGCACCTTGAAGCTATGTCTACTTCATCCAATTATCAAATCAACATATGTCAAGACTTACTTCTCAATCATGATCAAAATCAACCAACAATACCCAACAATGATCAAATTCAAGAAATGTCAACATCACCTGGCCATATGGTTGAAGGCATTGACAATCTCCCCATCATAATTATTGAAAACAATGATCAAGATCTCTCCATCAATGAGCGCCTTGAAGATGTTTCCACCCCATCCGATGATCAACTCATCATACATCAAGAGCCACTTTTTAGTGATCTATTTCAAGGAATGTTAGGATTATTTGATCCTATTGACATAATGAATGATCCATTGACCTATGATCATGTTGAAAATGTCTCTATGTCACCTTATGAGTTAGAGGACATATCTCAAGAATACATTCCAAAGCATGATCAACATCTTTCACCAAAGTCTAGCAGTGGTCCTTTCCAAGACATGTTGACTCCCTTTCACCTCATGGTTATAGATACTGAAGAAATCCTCAACTCAACACTTGATCTAAGTTCACTCAAAGATCAAGAGGATATTGAGTCGCTTCCCATTCGTAATGATGACATCCAAGAACCTTTTGTAAGCAATCCATCCTTTGAAATTGACCCATGTCAAGAACTTGATCCAAAGCATGTCGAAAGCAACTCTGAAATCATTTAAGATCAAGAATTTGTATCTTCAAGTTACTACAATAATATAATGGACACTCCTATCTATGCAAGATGATCATATCCATGTAGCACATACTCCTCCATCTACCCATGAGATGCTTTCTATGGATGGACATGTAGATGATCTTCATCTAGAACAAAATTATGTTACACAAAAAGAGTAGATTATTAACTTCTACAGTCAAACTGAGTTATCAACATCAGGATCAGATATATCCAAAATTCAGACTAAGGACATCATGAATAAAGATATTGAACATTATCCAGTCAAGGAAGCAAGTCAAATAGAACAGTATAATCCAGAGTTAGTGGAGTAGCAAATTGAAACAACGTCATCTACAATGGTCATTTATCAGAGAATGCATTCTAAACAAGAGCTCTTAAAATAGGAAAAATCAAAGCATGAAGGTACTACTTCCATAATACTGGGGGCAACTTCGTCTCAAGAAAATGTCAACATAGGGAGCATGAAGAGTCCTTATGATGAAACTAGTATCAATACTACAACAAACCATGCCATGAATCTCCATCCACCCATCACCCCATCCACAAATTGGGACCAATGTCAAAAGGAAGATTTGAATCAAAGTACGAAGAACATTATCAAAGCAAAAGAAGCTGAGAAGCATAATGGACAAATCAAATACAAATGGATACCAAAGAATACAAAGAAAGATCATGTCTATCAAACTCCATCAGTCAAAGAGACTATGGGGAAAAATAAAAGAGGGAAAAGTATCCATCAAGGATGTCCGCAGAAAAGAAAAGTAGGCTTTTCAAGCCACATACAAAGTATATCAAGCTTGGTCCTAATTCCATGCAGAATAATAGCCCTCAGATCCACCCATCATTGCTCATCTCCAAGTTTGAGAGTCAAAGATTCCAAACTCACAACCAATCCATCTTTTATCCCTAAACACTTCATCCATGCCTCCACACATGATATCCACTTCTCAAATTGACCATGTATTGGCAATGACCCTTCATCATAAGGATTCTAAAGGCACTCTATCGCGATGTATGCACAAAGACAAAGTTAACCCCGATATTAATAAAGTAGATCAAGAATCCCAAAATTTTCATTCAAGTGCACGTATCTTAGCAAAGCAGCTTCTTCTGCTGTGGTATCGATGGCACATTATGACGTGGGCATCTACATCAACACCACTGTGTGTAATAAGATGAATCTTCAGAAAAAATAAATAAAAAATTAAAAATTTGAAAATCCAAAAAAAAAAAATCAGAAAAAGGATTGAAAATAGTAAAGAGAAAAAAATCATCCTTTAGTGAAAGCCACTACGGTGGCGCTTTTGGCAAGACCATGATGAAAACCTAGCAAACATGCGTCATGTGTGGAAACAAGCATCTACGTGCACCAGCTCAGATGAAAGCATCTCATCCCATCCGTAATAAATCGAGCATTCCATCTCATCCATAATAAATCCATTCATCCATAAACCATTGATCCAATCCATTTTGATCCATATTTAATCCATTATCCAAGTTATCTTGACCTTCATGAAAGTTTGGGGCACACTTTACGCTTGCTTATGGTAAACATCTTGACATGGGTCTTTTTCACTAATCCTATCCTATCCAATGTTATCTGAGCCATGAAACATTATCCAAATGAGCATCCTTTATCCAAACACCTTATGTTATCGCAAGATAATCCATATCCATCCATACACTTATTCGATCATCCATCTAGGACATTTCGTACATTGCTAGACATTGGGGGTAGGTATTTACATCTTACTTTGGGAATAAATATTGATCTATATCCTCTGACTTATGTGGTGATCCAAACATTGGAAAATGTGAAACCAAATTGGTCCACCACTTGTGAGCAAAAATCCAAATCACTAGCCGATGGCATATTTTGATGAGAAGACCTTCCTTATCAAGCTTTATCTTCCATCGAACATCAATCCAAACAATCAATATCAGTTGCATCAAACACACCCTTCAAATGTCACATCGAATCATTCAAACATCTTTTGTTCGAAACCAAGCTTCAACAATCCTGATCAATCAAATCCAATAAAAAAATTCATCATCTTGGGATATCTATCCTAATCCTTGTGTCGCTTAACACTATCTTGGCATTGTTGTGTATCCTCGATAATGTTATCATCATCAATCCTGATCAATCCAATCCTTGCATTGTTGTGCATCCTCAACAATGTTATCATCATCAATATCGATCAATCAATCCTTGCATTGTTGTGCATCCTCAACAATGTTATCGTCATCAATCCTGATCAATCAAATCCTTGCATTGTTGTGTACCCTCAACAATGTTATCATCATCATCAATCCATCGATTTGATCAATCAACCTTAGCTTGGTCTTCAACAAAATCCCAAATAGAGCACTAATATCATTAGACATATCCATATCCAAAATGTCAAAACCATGCGAAAAATCCAAAAACATTCAAAACATATCAAAATGCCAAAAACACTCAAAAAAGTCAGAAAGACATCAAAAACATGGAACATCGCTCTAAGCTTAAATTCAGAGGGTAAGGCTAATCTTTTGATCAGCCCTTTATATACAAAATCCAAAAAAAATTCAAAACATCAAAATCCAAAACATTAAGAAAAAAACATCAAAATCCAAAAACATTAGAAAATCAAAAATCAAAACACATTTGTAAAATATCAAAAGCACTAAAATAGCCTCCTTTCAAAACATTTCCCAAAATGTCAAAACATCCAACATTTGAAAAAAATCCACTCCATCCCATCCTCGCTTCACTCAAATAATCAATCATCCATATAAACTGATCATCACCTTTCATCCTTTGGCAAATCTAAATAAAATAATCATAGCACCAGCAAAATAAAGCTTCAATCGTAAAATCAAAAGCAAACAACAAACCTTTAAAACAAAATGAAACTCTTGATCAGTCGCAAACATGTCAATCAACCTATATCAACAGCCTATCAATCAACTTATCAAACCATCATCATCCTATACAATGCATGTCCTAGGATATATCGTCTCGAAGAATGGGTAATTCTCATTTTGATATCACCTTGGATTCTTATCCTATCAAACACATCCCTTTGGTCAAGGTATGAAGAACATTGGCTTTTATGCGTGACTTGATCTTTCTTTGATTTCATTCATTGCAATACATTCCAAGGACCTCTTGATGATATCCAAACGAAGGATTTAGGAGAGATAGGAATGGGGCAAATCTATCATTATCCTTTTATTCACTGCGGCTTGTTGACATTCTTGTAAAATAACTTGGTGAATACTTGCTTGTTAGGGTACGTCTCTAGCAAGGTTTCTATATGTCAAGTGTGAGCAAGATTACTCATATTTGTTTGTCGAGTCAAATTCCATCACACTATGTACAACGCCATCCTAGTTCTTTATACCTTAATGCATCGTACCTACGTGTGTTATCAAACATAAGGTAAGTAGCCCTTTTTTAGATCCCAACTCTTTGATAAGCAAATCACTCCATCTATCATCATCATCATCCTCTAATAAAGTCTCACGATCATGGACTTGTGGGATCCTCTTGTCATCATCTCATTTTTGCACTAACATCATCATCATCAATGCATCCATCATGCACCCATCCTGCATCTAGAAAATTGTCAGCATACCACATATCATTCATATCCTACATAATAGGAAATATCGATCATTTCACATGCATTGCATTTGCATCATCATCATAATACAGATCTATTAGTCTAAGCATCTGCATAAATCGTATATTTGCATAATCACAAAGATATCACATCAGCCATCTCATCCATCATCGATCATATCGCCATTTAAGTTGTTTAGATAATATAGATTTGTTATTCTAAGCATCTTAAACCATCTCATCTTTGCATCATCATCCATAACCATCCATCTTAACCTCTTTATCGTGAAATCAACCCTCAAATTGAATCTTTTGCTCGACTTCGAGTAAATGTACCAGTAATTTTCACAAGCATCCAAAAAATTAAAAAAAATTTAAATTTTGATCGCATGTGTTTATATTCCTCCTTGAACCACGCAACAAGTACATTTCTTCAAAGATGGGCAAAATGTGGTGACACATGAAATTCATCGTAAGTAACCCAATTCATATGTTCATCTGCTCATTAAATAAATCAAACACAGCAAATCCATTCACTAGGTAAATTAGGTCTTTAGTCCTAAGGCTATTCATTTAAATAAATCAAAGGCTCACATCATCCTTTAATTAAATAAATCAAACTTTATTTAATTAAAAAATATCAAAAGTCATTTCCCATCCCTTTTGATTTAAATAAATCAAAGTATTTAAATCAAATAAGTCAAAATCATCTAATCATCATCCTAGCTAATTAATCCTGATTAAATCTAATCTAATGCATGTCACATTCTCTAGATAATCCCACTTGCACAAATAACTAATTTTATTCATTTATAAAATCAACATTTTCACTCACTAACATGGCATTTATGTGGGAATCTTCCCTTGAATTCAAAAGTGTTGAAAGGTACATCCAACAAGGCATTTAATAGGTCTTACATAAGCCCTTACATGTCCCTTGCACAAGCCAAACTCAACATTAACTCCCCATTTCAAATTTGAAATTTCCCTCTTGGGCACATTCTAAATCTTGTACACACATCCCCAACCTATATGGCATGGACAAGTGGCCTCTTTCATTATCTATTTTAGTCCCACATTCATCCATTTGGCCATTCTCTCATCAAAAATAATCTATAAAATGGAAAGCTTTATTCATCATCAAATCCTCCACAATTTCATCTACAAATCCTATGCAAAGTCACTCTCCTCATTTGAGAACTGATTTTTCCCATCTTACTCCATCATCATCATTGGAATTATATCATTTAGCTTATTTAAGCAAGGGTTGGCAAAGGGCTATTTTCCACAATAGCACCAATCCAATATGGAATAGAGATAGATCATGTTTGTTTCTTTCATGTTTGTAATTGATTTGTTTATAAAGCATGATGTATTATCCCATAGGGATGTCTTATTCGATTTGCTTAAAGTTTACTAATGGTTGTTTGTTTTGAGCAAATGCAGATTTTGACATCTACACATACTAGCATTAGTATTTAGTGAACCTCCAAGTTTTTGTGGGATAGCTTTCTCCTTTTAGGTGAAAAACCCTAGATGTGTAAGAGAGAAGCCCCTACAAAAAATTGTGGTTCATTTTGGTGAACTCGTATTTAGTACATCTTTATTTTCATTTTCAACATCAGTTCCTAGTTCATTTAGATCAGATTCATCAAAAAATTCAAACAAAAATGTTCAACAATCAAACATAACAATCAAAACAATGCTTTACTTTAGGAAAACTATATCATCCAAACCTTTTAGTGGTGATGACTTGGATAAGTGATGAAAAACCCAAACCAACCAATGATAACTTATCTCCCAAACCTTTTAGGAGTGATGACTTTGACATGTTAGATGAAGCCATTGAGAACTTCATCTCAAAAAATCTATCCACTAAGGTTTGTTGTGAGCAACCTAAAACAAAAGATGGCAATGTAATTCAACCTCAACTCATCCTTTACCCACCTTCACATAAACCTCAACCTCCATCTAAACCTGAATTTACCCTTTACCCACCTAAGCATGATGTTGTTTCTCACACACACTACACTAGAAATAATCTGCAACCACAACAATCCAACCCAACACCCTTACCTTTACCAAATCCCATCTTTCTTAGTCCTCCTCACTTAAATTCACACCTTAGGGAGTATGATCTCGTTGAACAACTTAAGAATACTCCTCCCAAGATATCCCTCTAGGATCTTCTTCAAAATTCACCAAATTATCATTCCATACTCCAAACAACATTGCAACAAATAGTGGTTCCTCCTGGTACAAGCGCAAATGATGTGGCAACACTCTTATACAAGGAATGAATGCAGTTAATGTAGACCTTACCTTTCATCAGCATGACCTCTCTCCCTTAGAATGAAGGAAGCAAAATGAGGCCTTTATCATAATTTCTCAATACAATAGAATAGGCATCAAACGAACCCTTGTTGACAATGGCTCTGCCCTTAATGTGTGTAGTGTCAAGCTCCTAGATAGATTATGTGTCAATAAATCATCAATCAAATTTGATTCCTAATCTATTAGAGGACTTGATAATATCACAAAGCAACCACTCGATGTAATTATTTTACCTATTACCGTCAGAATGGCTACTTTGCAAACTCCTATTCATGTCATGCCCTATGATCTTTCATACAATTTTATTTTGGGAAGGCCATGGATTCATGAGATGCATGTAGTGCCTTTGACCCTTCATCGATTAATGAAATATGTTTATAACAACAAAGTTTATCAAGTTGAAATAGACCTCGAGCTTGAAAGTTGCTTACAAATTGAAAAAGGAACAAGTCCTCTAAACACGTTGATTTTGACATCTCACATAGAACCCCTTGAGGCCAATAAACAAGAAGAGGAACACATGTCTAAATTACTAGGTGATGATTGGGGTACACTAGAATTCACACCTTCATTTATGGATGAATACATAATCACATGAAAAGAGGATGAAAAATAAGAACAACCAACAGTTATGTCCACTCAAAATTAAAAAGAATCTTCCCGAGTATCTTTCTCATCTATTTTGGAAGACAATACAACGTACACAATTTTTTTTGATGAGATAGATTATCAACATCCACCTAACCCAAAGGAAATGGAAAGACTTAATGGGAAAGGCTATGCACTTGTGAAACAATTGGGATACAATGGTAAAGGATGTGTAAAACATGAACAAGGAATTTGTGTTCCTATAGAACCTAATACGCAAGAGATAAAGATTGTTTTGGATATTCTTTTTCTAAGGCAACAAAATAAACTCAATGTCCATCGCTAAATATCAACACCATCACATGTAAACCAAGAATCAATCTTGCACTAAAGGATACTGAATTCCTTTAAATGGATCTACCACTGTCATGGGAGTATGTTGAAAGTGATGAAGCCTTGAAACAAATGTTAGGTGATTCTAATAATACATCTTCCAAGAGAAGAGTTACCTATTCTATGATTAGTACCAAGCAAAAAGATATTGATACTAATGAGACAAACACGAGCATGGAACCATATGATCCTGAATTTCATAAGTCAAATGCACTCCCCTTAGGAGATACAATTGATATACCAATGGAAATAGATGATAAAGAAAAGGTCATTAAGATAGGGAAGTTCCTTGATGATGAGGAACACAAGGATACTACAACCTTGCTTCATGATTTTACTAAAATTTTTGCTTGGAAATATTTAGATATGCCAGGAATAGATGCGAAGATAGTTACACATAACATTATTCTTGCTGAGAATGCTAAGCCTATTTTCCAAAAGATACAAAAAATGAACCCTATAATAGCCTTGCATGTTAAAGGAGAACTTAAAAATATCCTTGATGTAGGTTTCATTCAACCTATTGATAATTCTCCTTGGATCTCAAACATTGTCGTCGTTGCTAAACCTGATAATCGTATTTGGATATGTATGAATTTTCATGACTTGAATAAAGCCTCTTTAAAGGATGATTTTCCCCTTCCTAATATTGACACGATCATAGATT
>VDFB02194551.1:0-21691 GCA_007258455.2 Sequoia sempervirens | reverse complement strand
ATCATCGGATGAGTCAGCATTTTTGGTGAGTCATAGCTCGACACGTGGACGGCTGGGCAGCCTACGGGTCATCCGTGTTATCGGACACGTCGGCAGCTCTGGCGAATTAGAACCGGACACGTGGCATGTTTATTGTGGTCGCCATCGGTTTATCCATCCGCGAGGTAGTTTGTCAGTTGTAAAAAAATCCCAACGGGCTTCGAACCTGTGATCTCCTCCGAAGCGGCCGGGGTGTTGGCCGTTGCACCAAACGCAACGGTCAACACTATATGTGGATTGTTTATTTTAAGGTTTCCACCGCCGTATATTTGTTTTAAAAATGTGGTCGGGTGGTTTTGAACCCCCGACCATGCGGGATGTAAAATGTATATCCACCGATAGACTGCGAACCACTACCGAGATAGTATGGTAGTTTAGTTTTGTTGTAACTCTATTGGCCGAGCCTTAACAAAAGGGAAAATTTAGCCAAAACTAACAAGATTGACACCAACTACCCAAAACCAAAAGATTGCAGAGGGAAAATTAGTCCTGATACAACATGATAGAGGAATATATGCATTTAATGAAGTGGTTAAGCCTAACTAGGCAAGTTTTTTGTATAAAAGGAAGGGTATAGGCCTTTTTTTTGGAAGTCCAGGTTGAGATAGCGAGAGAATGCTCAGGAGATTGAAGACGTTTCTGCACATCAGAGTAATGACATGTTGCTGAATGCTTGAAGGAGATAGTCTTGAAGCCATTGTAATTGAATTTGGAGCTAATCGGATCGGTCCTCCATTGGAGAGGGACCCGGAGACGTAGTCCTTAGGGACGAACTCCGTTATCAATTGTGGTTTCGTCTCTCTATTTCTTCTCTCTTTTCTTTCTCAGTTCATTATCTTGGCATTTATTTTATGTTATGTTCATTTATTCATTTGAGAATTTAATTATGTAATCATTTATGTTAATCGTTGTAATAATTGATCTTTTACGTTATGCATTCTGTAAAAGCAATTAGTCCTAGATCCTAAATAGATCAATTATAAACCTTGCTACATGTGTGTGAAGAGTCGTAAGCTTCCTTATGGTGGCAACTAAAGATGGGGATGTGAACAATGCAAAAATGGTGTAACATCCCACTACGCAACCCCAAAGGGTAAGAGCCAAAAGAGGATTTAAGATAATTTTTGAAAACATAAAGAATACTTTACAAAAAGCAATTGCCAATATGATATATCAACAACATACATGGTATTGGAATAGAAGGAATGCACAACCCAAAGGAGAGGACTAATCCAATTCCTCCGCAGAAAATCAATAGAGAGTAAATAGATGCTCCAAAAAAATTGTGTGTGTTGTGCTCCGGTATTTTTTGCATCGACAGTTCCGCACTATCTATGTCGATGCTCCAAAATTACTTTTGTGTTATTCTTCCGAAATACACATGACCTCATATAGAAAAACTCTTTGATAGCCGTAACTTTGTAGCAAATAACACAAAAACAATAGCAGAAAGTTGCAATGGGCCGAACTTTGCATATTGCAACATGAAGGAAATACATAGTCCAAGCCCTCGGCAAAACCTTTCCTAGACATGTATAAACACTCTCACCATACAAGAGATGGATAACAAGGATACTAAATTCATTTTAAAACCCAAACAATATTCCTATATTCATTCAACCATTATATACATCAATTGGAAAGAAAAAGACAACAATAAATAGGTGCTTGGCACCCACACCGAATCACCAAATCTAGTCTAATCAAGCATACCACTATTCTCATTATCCTTTGATTACAACACCCTTCATGAGGAAGGTCCAATAATAATATTACAATTACAAGATTAGGACTCAAGGTCCTTGAATTATACATTTATAACCTTTACACTAATAAGAAAGCATGAAGAGAAGGGGACATGGGAGCATGAGAGAAGGAGGAGCACGAACTCGAAGTAGATCCACCACACTAAGATCTCCAGTCCCTAACGGTGGTTTGCAATGCCACCCAACCATGTGGTACTCGCAGGTCCACCCCGCCATGCTCATGGAGATAGTCACACGACCTAGACACTCAAGAAAGATTCAAGCACAAAGGTATAGGTTTACACACATGCCAATCACAATGAATACATTTCATTCAAGATAAGGCTAGACATCCCAATTAGGGGTAGCTAACATATATGTCAAGGTAACTCAATTCACACAAGAGAGAAGAGTAGAATTCATGCAACTACATAAATCATTTAATGCATCAACATGAAGTAAGAGACATTCCAACACATGGAATACATGGCATACAAGCTACTCACACATGGAAATCACATGCCACAAACGTCACTCATAAGAGGAATCAATGAAATACAAGCCATTACAATTAATATGCCAATCACCCATAAGAGGAATTAAATGAAATACAAGCCATTCCACAAGACATGAACATAATATTTAAACCCAACACCAAAAGAGGAAGGAACATACATCTTCTGGGTGCTACTCAAAATAGGATCTAGATACTAGAGTGCAAGCATAGGGAGAGTCATAACGTGTGCCCAAAGAAATGGCATCAAAGAAACTTGGCATCCTTTCATACAACAAGAATGCACAACTACACAAGTCCCATGTCCCATGAGCGGGCATGTCTTCCCAACCATCCTTAGCCTATAAGAGCACTAAAGGCATGCAGGGGTATCCAATAAACCATAAATGACTTCCACGACTCACTCTAGCACCTAGTCCTAGGGTTCATCTCATTCCATATGAACAAGGAAATATAGCCAAAGAAATAGTGTAGCCTCATAATGGAATTACATCCAAAACACACAAGGTACTACACCTCTTGTGGCACTATTCACATTTTAACACTAAAAATAGAAAAAATTGGAAATTTAAACAAGCAAACAGATCCAAAACGATCCCATTCAAAGAATTCATATGTATTTTTTATCATTCCCTATTATAATATGCAATAATATTCTCAAAATTCCACTTTTAAACAAGGTCCAAATTTTCACATATAGCTTGGTTCCACCATTGATGAAGTTTGAAAAATCTTAAAATTTCAAAGTTTAAAAATCAAAATTGTAAGAATAACCTTTTGATCTAAATATACCCAACAACACACTTTTAACATAAAAAAAACCATTTGTTTTAAACCAAACCCAATTTTCATAAATAATCAGGTTTCACCATTGATGAAGTTTGAAAAAAACTTAAAATTTTAAAGTTTGAAAATCATAAATGTAAGAATACCCTTTTGATTTAAATTTGCCCAACAACACACTTTTAACATAAAACCAACAATTTGTGCCTCCAATTGAAAATTTGGCATGTCAACCTCGTATTTGGGAAAATTCTCAAAAATTTCATAAAATAAATTCTACACTATCAATTTGATCCAAATAAAATTCAATGATTCTAACATACTACCAATGCATTTAGAATCATTCAAACCCTTTAAAATCAAATAAATATGAAAATATAAAAATATCTCAATTCCTAAGCAAGAAATTCAAAATGAGTAGATGTTTGCACACAAGCCAATGTAAGATACCTAAATCGCGAAATTGCCATCACTTCCCCATTCCTATCCCAAATGCAACTAATCCTATGAAATTTCATGTACACTGTTCCCACAATGAACAACCTAACTCTTTCAGCAAAAAGGTTTTTCCCACAACAAAAAATGAATTCCCTTTTTTCCTTTTAAAAACTTTTTTTTCCATTTCACTTTTTGAAAAACCATATTTTAATATATACTAATTTATATCATTTCCTTCTTTTCCCAATTTATAATTTACACAATCAATTTATAACATAAATTAACATTCAACATAAAATCACAATTTAGCTCTTTATAAGCACAACTTAAAATTAAATAATAAATAATGCTTATAATTTCCTAAATGAATCTAATCACACAAATTATGCAATTACGGTCAAATAGAATACACATAAGCCCAATTAACCCTTTTAAATATTAAATTCCCCTATTTAATTATAAAATGCATTTCCTAAATTAAAATTTATGGAAAAACATAATTTAACTCAAAAGCTCAGACATTCTTCACAGGCCAACCACATAGGGGATTAAGGTTTTCTGAAACGTGACCAATCATTGTATTTGAAGTTTGTACTAATTAATCAAAGACAAATCATACCCAACTGGGTACAACGATAAAGGTTTAGGTTAAGGGTTGGCCAATGTGCTCTCTTGTTAACCACCATTAGGGAAGGCACATTCAGACCTGTGGAGCCAAGTGGAGTTGATACCTAGTACCTGTGACATACATACACAATAATGTACCTGTCCATATACATATATACATAGTCGAAGCACATACTTCATCCTAATTGTAGTTAACTGCCATATATATATATATATCAATTAATTGCATCAACATAGTTTCACTTAATCAACAGTATCTAACCTCATTATAATAACATTTAACATCAAGAATACCAAATCAAAATCAAAATAATATTTGACTAGGTTGGGGTTAGAGAGGTGTTACAAATGGTTTTTGCTCCAGAAACTAGGAATAGCAATTTTTAAACAAAGGTTCAAAGTGTGGGTATGAGATATGTTAGGCATAAAGATATAGACCTTGGAATTTTAATCACTATCAGAGTGAAGAGAATCTAAGTTGGTTCTTTGTCTATAATTAATGGCAACAAAAAGAAGGCATAGTTTCGAACTTTAATGTTGGCCATTTAAAGGAACCCTTTATACATGAGGAAAATCCAAGATCGTAGTAAAGGAAAGTTAAATGGAAAGGTATCATGGACTGAAAGTGCATAGGATTAAGAGGAATTAGGATACTTTGGATGTAGAATGGCTAATTGAAGATGTTGAGAAACGGTTAACATTTGCAATAAACGAATATCCCACCGAAGGTGTTATTTATAACAGAGAATTGAAATTTGAAAGCAATTCACAAGTTGCAAACAATAACTTCTTTTGTAATTATTCATCTATCTCCTATACTTATTTTGGAAGGCATTGATTTGCTAGTAATATAAGATCTCAATTTCAAACCATTATAAAACCTGAAAAGTGATTCAAGACAATTGAAAGATCTTCCTAATTGTTTCACTATTGCATGTGTAGGTTTGGCTAGGTAAATTTCTCCATAGACATAATATTTATTTTTCTAGAGCAAACAACATTCAAATATAATATTCAAAACTACAAATTAAGAAATTGCACAATCAAAGAAGAAAACCTGGATAAATTCTTGATTTCAATGAAGGTTGAAGCAAAATTTTGAAATTCCAATAATTTCTTGTTTTCCCAACAGTACGAATCCCTTTAAATTCGCTATCTTCCAAGCCTTCTAAATCCGAATATACAAAGAAGAAGCTTTTTTTTTTCCAAAACTCAAAACTACTGTGAAATTTTTCTTCCCAACAATTCAAAATCAATTGTCGTGAAAATTATTGTACAACCAAAAGATTTTAATGCATTTTCAATTAACTCAAAGTCACAAAACTTAACTAACAATCAACATGCAATTAAAATTGATCAATTAATTCTAACTTAAACATTTACTCAAAATCACAATTTCTAACTTTGAGTCCAGTTTTCAGATATTTTGCACAATCTATTGAAAACAACTCTTTTTAAAATATGTTTTAAATAATATTCAAGTTGCACAATCAATAAAAATAAAATTACATTTAGTTAGCATTCTATTTAATAATTTAATTTAAACAAATCTTTTAAATATTAGATCAAACCTTTATAGAACAATAATTTAATTATAAAGTAATTTAAACATAATCATTTTAATCTATCATAGCAATTAAAGTCAAATACTCATAAATTCAACCATTTAACTAATTGAAACAATTCAATTTCTGACATAACGAAACTACAAATGACACGACGAAACATACGACAAACATAAATGGGTAATAAATGGGTACTCATTCTATTAAGAATGATGGCGACCTGACACTATCTTTGAACAACATATTTCCAGTGGGTCATGGCACTCTCAAACCTAACAAGAAGGTGGAGTTGTATACCTACAACTGCATAAAACAACACTATCAAACATATCTACATAAATCGACAAACACATTGTAAAGAAGAGTCGCAGCGTAGTAGGGTACTCATGAGTGAGTAATGCTACACCGTCTCCTTCACCAAAATTGACTAGCATCATTATATCATAAACAACAATTACATCATGATAGCCTCATTAAAAACTTAGAAATAGCATAAACCATAACACACACGTGTCTATCATAATGTCATCACATGAACATAATCAGATGATCACGATGTCAAGTGTATCATCAACACAATATAAAATCAACATAATGTCAGAATCATAACTGAAAATAAACAACATAGTATCTAACACAACTAAAGCAACTATCAACCAAATTGAAACAACAAAGTGTAGCAACCAGAGGGACACTACATGATATATATATATGTTTATGATCTTGAATATTTTGTAAAATATATTTGAACGATGAATTTCATTTATTGGAGATTATGTAATGATTACTTCATTCATGTAATTGTTGGTCTTGCCATTGCACCAAAAGGTTGACCTGTCAATGCCCGATACAAGTGTCAGTTAAGATACATAGGAGGCGGTTAAACCATGTCACAAACCCAAGCGTTATGTTGCAAGCAAGACCAAGGGACACATCATCTTGCAGCAATCCCCCCAGCACAAGCAAGGGGTTTGAACCTATGACCAGCTCTAATACCAATTGTTTGCCTTGTCGTTGCACCAAAAGGTCGACTTGTCAATGCCTGATACAAGTGTTAGTTAAGATCCACAGAAGCGGTTAGACTATGTCACAAACCCAAGCATTGTGCTGCAAGGAAGACAAAGGGACACACCATCTTGCAACAATAATGATATATGTAATGTGCATTTATGATAATGAAAAGGAAAAAAATTATGTTCATGTACCTGAGGACTTGGGGTATTTACTTTCCAAAGTTAAAATTTAGGTAAAAACTATTGGGTCAATTTGGGGCATGTTACACTAGGATATTTTGATACAAGTGTTAGTTAAGATCCACAGAAGCGGTTAGACTATGTCACAAACCCAAGCATTGTGCTGCAAGGAAGACAAAGGGACACACCATCTTGCAACAATAATGATATATGTAATGTGCATTTATGATAATGAAAAGGAAAAAAATTATGTTCATGTACCTGAGGACTTGGGGTATTTACTTTCCAAAGTTAAAATTTAGGTAAAAACTATTGGGTCAATTTGGGGCATGTTACACTAGGATATTTAATCCCCCTTCACCTAAATATTCATGTTACTTGCTTGAGGGCATATTTTAATGCCTCTAATAATTATACCATATTTAATGATGTATCATGTTCTTATGATAATCATTCTACTTTTTAGCTTTCTTTCTCTTTGTTTTTCTCTCTCTTCTACTTCCCCCACGCCATACCTTTTGATCATATTTTGGGACCTCTCTCCCTTCTATGAAATGTCTTAGTATTGACAACTTTGTTTTCATGATCATCTCAATACATGATTTCTATAAACTTTCTTGACATTACAACATCAATTGATGTTGAACCTCTCTATTTTTCTCTTTCTTTACTATTTTGGTATCCAAACCAAGTCTCCTATAGACATGAATCTACTTTATCATGCCTAAAATAATTATTATCCTTTTGATTATTTCCCTACTCTTTCTCCCCTTATATTTGAACCCTATCATTTAAACATAAACCCACTTTATTATTCTTAAAATAACCTTCTCCCTTGTGTTTACTTTTTTTACTCCTTATCCATATGTATCTAATGATGAGCACATGGTGATACTGAGAGGGGGGTGAATTAGTATCTAACAAATTTTTACTTTTCTTCATCCCACAATAATGGGTTACACTTTTTGGCCAAACTTGACATTCAAATCAACATTTTGAGAAAAATCTTCACTTTTGACACCTATAGTAGGCAAACTATTAGGAAATTGAAGATGATGCAAACTAGTGATTTGTGAGATTTTGTCTATATATTTTTAATGTATTTTTTGTGCATCTCCTTTGATAACTAGTTTTTAATAGTAAACAACATTTTTTAAAATTGGTATGTACTTTGTTCCACATAATTTTTTTCTATAAAGGATAAAATTTTGATTCTTTTGAATTTAGGTTGATAACACCGATATCTAGTCCTTGCATTTTTGCTTCATAACATTTTGTTGAATATTTTTTTTAATTATTTTTTGAAGTCAAACCAATTACAATTTAGACATAAGTGCACTTCATCCCGAATAATTTTTTTTTTTGTATGTATTGAAATTCTTTTTTTTTTGTTAGAACGAACATCAATACCTAGTGCATAGATATTTTTCAATTTTTTTCCTTAAATTTATTATTTTTCGATAATGATTATTCACTGAACTTGATGTTTCATGAAAACATATGTTCAATAAAACTAAAAAACTAAATAAAATATAAAATATATTAAATTTATAGTTGTTGGAAAGCATGTTTTGAGGACTACGGTCCTCCAGCTTGGTTTATCAAGTTGACTCCATTTGCACCTCCTTTCTAGGCTTTGAAATTCAAAAAATACATAAATTTTAAAATGGGGAGGAGAAGGTGAAAAAAGAGGCCTTCATTTGAACCCCCCTTTGAATGAAGGGGGGTCTGAATGAAGGGGTACACCTTGAAAAGAACCAAACAAACCCTCCTTAATTTGAAGGGGGGTTTGAACAAACCCAACCCTAGATGCTACTAAACCATTGCCACAAAACACCTTTGAATGAAGGTTAAGGTATTTAAAGCCCAACCTTCGAACAAAGGCTCACAAAATAAACCCTTTCGCTCTTAATTTTTTTCTTTTATTTTTGTTTTTTGGAAGTTTATTTTTTAAAATATTTGCAATTAGGTCAATTTTTTGATTTTTTATTTTTTTAGGAAGCTTTTTAAAAATATTTGTAATTATTTTTTATTTTTCTAAGTTTTCCATAATGCATGCTAATCAGTTGCTAAATTTATGATTGAAACTATGTGATTTTTTTAGATCCTTTCAATCCATAAATTTATCAATCATTTTTTCTTTGGTAAATCATTATATAAGTAAGAGAAACTCAGAGGAATTTTCAAGGATATTTTGGTTCTACAAGGAAAGCTTTGTAGGAGAAAATCAGAGGAATTGTAAAAGATATTTGCGTTCTACAAGGCAAGCTATGGATGAGAAGATTAGAGGAATTGGCAAGTGATATTTTACAAAGAAGAAGATGGGTTCAAACAAAAGGACACAACAAAAGAAGATTGCATGAAAGCATTCAGTAGAAGAGGAATAGAGATTACATGAAGAAAGCTTGCAAAGATATCATGGATGAAAACAAGGTATGCTAAACTTGAGCCTCTCCCAATATTATTCATTTTGTATCCCTTTAACCTTCCATTTTCTATTATTATTGAAGAATTATGTACTAGAGGATAAATTAAGTTTACTATCAAGGTTCTCACCAAGTAAATTGGCATTCATATATCCTTTAAGTTCATTTGAGAAACCTAGGCCCCTCTTTAGAAAAATAGGAGCATTAATTTATTTTTCTTAATCAACATCAAATTTCCTATTTCAAACCTATCTCAAAATTATTCAATTCCATGCACCCCATGTAGAAATTTAAGAGTGATAATATCTTAACCTACACTACTCAATATTAAAACCTTAATTTCCTTTCTTGAAACTAACATGAAATTCCCTTTATTAGCCCCACACTTGAAAGATAAAAAGGTTGTCTTAGGACCAACCATTTTCCCTTACAAAGGAAGATCCTCATCTTTGAATGTAATTCCTTTCCCCCTTAGACTTCTATGCCTTATAATATAAGTAGTGTTAGAAGAGTGAAAATATTGAATAAAAAATAGATTGTAAACATAATTAACCATAATAAAATTCGTAAAACACATTTATATTCTGGGCATTCAAGCAAAATTTGTAGCTATGGCCCAAGGAATTTTAAATTTTGTGAAGGTTAGAACCTCTCATGATAAAACTAGAAAAGTATACTTCCCCTAAAAATGATTGTCTATCACCTAAATCTTCAAACTAATTTTAATGGAATTTGTCATAGCATGGTGATAGGGAAGGTAAATCACAACTTGGTGTAGAATAATAGCATATTTGTACTACTTAATGTTTTACATTAATCTCTCTAAAGACAAAATCAACTACAAGGGAATGATAAAAAAAATGTTTAAAATTATAAGTAGAGATCATAACCCACAATTTTCTCAACTACATTATTTGGCCTCCATTTTTTAAGAATTGTCCCAACTAGTAAATTAGTTATAAGATATATGCGTACTTCTAAATCATTTCTATGATGTCTAAGAGGAATAATTTTGACTCTCACTCTTCATTGTGTGTTTGTTCTAGTTACCATATTAGGAACTAGTTATCCATTATGATTGTTTCCAAAGATAAAGATTATTTCATCCATATTAATTCTATTTAAGATATTTTGTAGAGTCATCAACTAGTATATTTAGAGAAAGTTTGACAAATAAATCATTACTGTAAAATATTTAGAAGGAAACCTTACTTTGAAAGGGAGATTACAAGATCAAATCATTAATTAATGATCATTATCATTTATAAGATAATGTGCTTATATCTAAAAAAAAAACCACTTTAAAAGAATTAAAAAATGTCTTATACAATTATGCAAAATTACTGAAACTTCTACAAGAACTCTAAATTATTTCAAAACGGTGGTTGAAAAATATTTTCACTTCAATTGTAACATAAAATTAAATGATATTTACAAGTGATTATCACTTTACTACATTATGTGAACATTCAAATATTATTTTAGAGTGCTTTTGTAATTTTATGTCACTTAATTACCTAAGATTGTGTAACAAATAATGTAGAAAAAAATATCAAAAATCATATCTTAAATTCCATAAAATACTCTCTTGCATGAAAGACTAGGAAAAAAAACTTTCTTGAACTTAAGTCCATAAATACAATATTATCATAATTTTAATGGGTTTTTTCCTACTTAAAATATATACCCTTTTTAAAAAAGCCTCCCACAAACAAAAGCTCTGGGGGATGCCAAAATTCATATAGTTAGTGAAGAATTCATAACAAAATAGAGTGAGAATAAGAACAACACATGATAGGAGGGTCTTCACTCCTTATTTGAGATATTTAAGGTTCAAGGGGATTTAATTATAGATCCCTAAAATGGTGAACTAAATATAATCTCTCTTAAGAATAAAACATCATTGAAATTATACAAGCTGATTAATTATTCTAAAACTATCTATTAATCAAGACACTCCATTATGATATGATTTTAGACTTAATTTTTCTATCATTGACTTAATCATGTTGGCTATTAGTAGAAAGAAGGATTAAATAATGTATAAATACAAATCAAGTGAGGTATAAGTAGAAAGAATCAAACATATAGCATTATGGTACTTGTATATATTTACAATGGAGCATTAACTTATAAAATTTCTAATCAAATATTCACGTTAAAGTGTATTGAATTATTGAAAAATAAGTATGATTGGTGCCTTTTATCTTGTGCATATAGTCAAGTATTAGATCTTAAAGATAAAATAAAAGTTTATGTTTCCTACTTATCCTAAGTAACCTAGTGTCAACCTTTTCTTGCAAGACTTAGTCTATAAACTATATTTTAATTTAAAATAGTCAAGATCCACCTAGTGATCCATTATAATCATCATTTAAGTTCCATATGTTAATGTTATTCAACACATTTTTGTGTAGGGGATCAACATACAAAAATTGAAGTAGAATTCAAGCCAAATTTAGATATTGGAGCAAATGAGGTTGAAGTACATATAGTTGATGTTAGGGAGGAGGACCAAGTGCAAGGAATGGATGTTGGAGAGGGGTTAGGATCGCTTTCAAATACCATCATGGATGAGCATATGAATCTAGCTAAAGAGGTGAGGAGAAAAGTTTCTTCTAGAAATTTATATCATCTACTTTAAATGGATATGGAAAAATTAAAGTTCTACCCTGAACAACCTAGACATAGTACTAGGAGGTCAATGAACAAAAATACAAAGGAAATAATTGTTCATTTCAATAACCTTAATACACTCGATCAAGCCCAACTATTATCAATTGTACTTCTTAGGAATGAGCTACAAGAGCCATTAGTATTGTTGGGTATAGATACGAATATGAAAAAGAGGGAAGGTTCACACCTAGAAAAATATATTGTTGAAAATTTCAAAAAAGGTTTGGGTTTCATTGGGAAACTAACTTGATCACCAGATAAGGCAATTTTAAGAAGAGTCATGCTAACATCTATTTTAAGTAAAAAATGGCCAAAAAGGATAAATCTCTTCACTTTCAACCAAGAATGATTTCAACAAAAAAACACTAACACAATATGTCAAAAGGAGAAAGGTTATGTATGATAGTACCTCAAAAGGAAACTGGGAAATTATGTGTAGGGCTCCTTGATTTGATAGGATTCAAGATGTTTTTAGAAACTTGATCTCAACCTTTTGGAATGATCATACCCATCCTTCATCAAACAGTAGAGATGTTATCAGACACTAGATTGGGCCCAATAATAATGAATCGCATACAAGACATTGGTTAGACATGACACAACATGAGATATATTTATGTGATGTTTTGTAATTCAAATCCACATATAAAGATTGGGAAAACAATGTTTGAAAGGTTTAGGCCATATAATGTGAAGAAAAACAAAGTTTTTTAAACTTGTTGCCATATTATCATATTGAATTTGATCTATACTATTAGGTGTTTTGAAAGATTGGAGAAGTGATGGTTTCCAGAATGCACCTCCTAGATGGTCAATTCAGTTCATAGCATCCATCCTATGTGATAAATCAGACGATGATAATGCAACCAATAAAATAAGCTACATAAAAGGACTCTATGAAACATTTGGAAATTGTTGGCCTCCTACAATGACTTAACAACTAATCCCTTAAAGTTGTGATTCAGAGATTAGACATCTAGCCTGAATAGCTATCTAATCATCATGAAGGTTCATTTAATTGTCAACCAAGGGACGTAGACTTGAAATGGGTCAGCACAGTATGTGCACTAGGAATGCTTAGTAGCCATATTCATCCCACAACTAAGAAAGACATAATGTTGAAAGTAAATTGCTTAGAAAGAAGTAACATAAGAATTGAATATCAACCAACAACTATGTTAAGCTAAAGTGCATAACATAAATGAAAATTTGAGCAAACAGAAAGGAAACTACTCTGTTTGCTTTGGCTATAGGAACAATCATAGAATGGATTCTAGAGGCTACAAGAACAGATGGTTCTAGATTCGTAACTATTTGTTGAATAGAAAAGTAACAACTAAGCTAAAGGATGGAATGCTCACCAAGTGGAACCCCTTGGATGAGTATCCCTTAAGACACACCTAGATGCAACGAGCTTATAACTTCATTTCATTCATTGGAAAGCATGAGTACAATAAAGTAACATAATTTTATTACTGAAAAAACTAAGAATGCAAGTACAACATCAGATCAACCAACATCTTGAGAAGGAGCATCTGAGTCTTATTTATAGAAGGAAAAACTACTAACTAACTACCTAGCAAGACGGTCAACTCCAACAGATTAGGACGCCACCTTATGGAAAGCATAGAAAGTGGAAAGGAGGTTATGCATGTGTGGAATCTGGTCAAGCCAGTTTTCCTTAACATGGATCTAGCATAACAATAACTCCTATATTTCCTCAACGAACTATTAATACCATTTACAAGGCAGTTAAAAATTTCAATTTGAACTAGGAATCTCCCTCCATTGAGATTCTTCACCCTTTGACCTTTGAATGATCACCTTTTTGACCTTTATGGTGGATGACCAGCTAGCAGAATCTTTCTCAATTTTGTAGGCTCAAATTATATCTGCATGACAACATTAGTATGCACAACACTTGCATATCTATAACTATCTTAAAGTAAAATTCATTAATCCACATGTAAATTAACATAGATAGTTTGCATAGCATGTTAATGCCATTAAATGTTACAAAAATAAGCTTATGCCCAATGTCTATGGTTTTGAAGAAATAACATGAAAATATCAACATCCAAATTATAATATTCTATGACAATCAACAGTAAATGGATAATAAACTCTATCAAAATTAATCCATAAACTAGACTCATCACTCCCCCCAACCTAAGGTTTTGTTGGTCCTCTAGCAGAGGATGGATTGTTCTTTTGCTTAGTCAATACCTTGAAATCTGGAACTGCTAGTTGTCCTGCATCAGTTCTTGCAGTGTGGATTAATGTCCCAATAGAACCTTTGCTTGTCCAACCTGTTCCATCTTCATCTTTCTACAACTATATCATAT
The DNA here is from genome assembly GCA_007258455.2 of Sequoia sempervirens. Taxonomy (NCBI): domain Eukaryota; kingdom Viridiplantae; phylum Streptophyta; class Pinopsida; order Cupressales; family Cupressaceae; genus Sequoia; species Sequoia sempervirens. Next base: position 7,340 of record VDFB02194551.1, on the reverse strand, counting down.
TGGTAATACCTGAAATTTGACACAGACCATAATAAGGTAGGTGGCTAAAAAGTTAATGGAAGCCAAAATTGTTCCTTCATCCTTCCAATCTGTATATATCTATAAAATCTTTTGCATGTTGCAACATAGTTCTACAAAGAGTGAGGCTCAACTTGTTTTAATTCATTCGTTAGACTGTTCCACCTTTGTGATAGGTATCTCATTATAGATTTCCCTATGGTTTCTGCTACCTTCTCATATTCTTTGTATGTTGCATCTCTCACCGGTGGGATCTTGTTGCTATAGCTTGGTCGATAAAGAAATTTGTGTCATTCCTAGAAAATGTCTCTAGGTTTTTCTAGATTCAACCCTAATGGGCAAGGGAGTGTTGGATTCTATTTTCCTATAAGTCCCGAACTATTTTCCCCAACTAATTTCATTTTGTATCCAGGACATAAATGCCCTTAATTGGACATCTCCAACATACAACAATGGATTCCAATCATGGTCATGGGACACAACATAATTATGCAAATAGAGTTCACACAACAATTTTTTCGCTTCAGGAGGAGCAAAATGATAAGCCTGGAAAAAATCAAGAGGAGTTTCAATGGAAGGATTCAAACTTGAAATGATTCTTGACAATTTAAAAGAAAGATTCCTCTCCTTCAAATATAAAGCATAGACTCATAGAGGATTCCTCCACTCTAACATTTGAGGCACTAAGGCTACTGCATTGTCCACCTTTTCCTTTAAGGCAGCAATTTATGTATTTTTTTCTTCAATCTCAGCATCTTTCTTTTCAATCTCCTCATTTAGCCTATGTTTCTCCTTTCTCCATTCTTCTTCCCTCCTTTGTATCTCATTCCATAAGTTCATGGCTACCATGTTCCATAAAAAATCAGAGGGTTTATGTACTCCTACCAAAGTTTTTCCTGGCACTGATTCTTGCTCTTCATGTGGCCCCAACTACAAGGATTCTGATTGTTCACCTAATTCTGGCTATAGGGGTGTTGATTTTTCTTCCAGTTTTGGTTGTAGGGGTTCTTGCTCTTACTGTAAGAACTCTTGCTCTTGTTGTAGGAGCTCCTAATTCTCATCATACTCTTGACTCTCAACCTACTATGCGATGGCAATAAGCTTTTCCAACCTTATATGTGCTTGTTCCTCAAAAAAATTCTTTTCCTCAACATTCACCTGCCCCATTGGGGCTTTTTTTTCCTCCCATGGAATTTCTCTAGGCCTAGGGCTTCCCTTCGGAGACACACTAGTGGTTGGTTCAGTTGGTCTTGTTTTCTTAGGAGGGCTTTCATGTTTGTCTTTGGTTACAGGATAAATAGTGTCAACGTTCTGTTTCTTAGAGCTTGGCACTTGTTTTTTTGCCATTTTCTTTTTAGCTTTTCCCTTCCTCCTTTTTTCCTTTTTCTTTTGTGCCCTAGTTCAAATTAAGGTTTGAAGAGGGACATCATCATTAGAGTCTGAAGAGGAACTATCTTTGTCTGAATGTTTTATCTTAGAAGAATTAATCTCTATAGTTTTCTTAGCGACAAGAGGGTTTACACTAGGTCTTGCACTAGAATTCGAGGCTCTAGGAGTGGCTTCAACCATACTCACTCTCCTCCTAACCCTACGAGGTGGAGGAAAAACCCTAGGTCACAAATTCTCTAGTATAATTTGATCAATATTTAAAAATTCCTCCCAAGTCATATTAGACACATCATGCAGAGATTTCTCTACTAATAATTTGATTAGACAATGGTGGGAAATGGAATTATCCCTACCTTTTTGGGTCTCAACTGTCATGATTGAAAGAAGATGATATAACACATTTGGCGCATTAATTCTTCGCTCATGCTTCATATGATTCAAGAGTTTGAAGTGCACAAAATGTAGGTTTGACTAGAGGCCTTCACAAGTGATTTACATCACAATGTAGACAACTACTTTCCTCCACGGCTCAAGTAGAAAGGTTCTCTTTGTACCTTGCTTGTCCACATCCAATGGTGGATCACCAAGTTCAGTAAATTCAGCCCTAGTTGACCTTACATCTCTAGTAGAAAGGTAATGTTCACCATCGACAGGAAACCCTGTCACTTTTGCAATCCACTCTTTAATAGCTATTACCTCCAACCCTTTTACCATGGCCTTTCCTTCAAAAAATGTCTATACAAATTCTAGCGCAATGTCTTCATTATAACCATTAAGCTTCAGGATATAGTCTAACCATCTGTAATTTCTGAACTCTGCCTGGGAAGGTTCATCCTGCAATACTACGTCATGAACCGTGGGTTCATTTCTAATTAAGTGACCTCCCATATTTTTAGATGTCTGCAATTAAGCAAGCACTCTACAAGGTTTTCCTTCTCGCAATATTTATCTAAAAGCCAAATTTCTCCTTCCTGCAACACTATTGAATTCCCAACGCCAATGTCGTATGAATTTTACCTTTTTGGTGACTTAGGATTATGAGTGAGGCAATAAAGGCAATAAGGAATAATAAATGAAGGATACAATCGAGAAAAATGATAGTGGTTGGTGTCATCTCACATATGTGATTCGTCACCTCACTCTGAATTCAAATTAGCTCAATTTATCTTTTGTTGACATGGGCTACCATGGACTGACACGTGGACATGTTATTGACACTCCCCCCAACCCAAATGTGAGTATGTTTCCTCACATGCGAGGTGGTAATGATGATTTGACAGGGTAGGGGATAATTGCATGTTATGGAGAACATCTACATTAATGTACAAGAATTAAATAAATGTACTAAAAGATAATTAAGATGTATCAAATTGATGTGCACGTACCTGAATTTTAGGAATATTTGTTGCAAAGAATATTGAGGAAGTATCGATCACCTTTTAAGAATTTAGTTGAGCAATTAATGAAAGTGAAGATGGAATGAAGTGAAGTGATGGCAGCGTGATGGAAGAGAGAGAAAGGTGGAAATGGATGTGCGGATGGGTAGATGAATGAAGAAGAGGACTCCCATGAAAGTGGAATTCTTTATTATGACAATTTACATACCTCATTTAGCCAGAAGGATGGACACTAGGTCCACTTCCTTCAGTTGCAGGAAGTCCGGGTGTTGCATGTTGATGGAATTGTTGCATGAATTCCTCCTTGGAAGTTGGCTTGTGATACAACCTGAGACGATGACCTTAAATCTGGCAAGATCAATGGTAGTGAGTTGAACAACACCATTGGAGAAGACTTCATCAACCTCGTATGGTCCTATCCACCTTGTTTGTAGTTTACTAACATTATCCTGATATTTGGAGTCATAAAAGAGTGCCCAGTCTCCTAGCTAGAATTTCTTGTCCTTTATGAATTTATCATGCCACTTTATTCTCTGATTCTGCACTACCTTAGTGTGATGCAAGGTTTCCATTCTCATCTCATCCAAATTATTCAACTACATGATTTTGTACTTTTATGCCTCAGAGATATCCATCCCTAAGTCTAGTGTGTTCCTAAGAGTCTTATGCTTGAATTCAATGGAAAGCATAGCTGTCTTTCCATACAACAACTCAAAAGGAGTAAAACTAGTTGTTGTCTTCTAGTTGGTTCTATAGGCCCAGACAACTTTTGGCAACCTATTTGCCTAATCTTTTCTATGTATAGCCATTGTTTTGGTAAATATAGCTTCATTTTCCCTATTGGTCACCTCAACTTGGCCATTAGCTTGAGGGTGATAAGGAGTAGACTTCCTATGCCTTATGTTGTATTCATTAACCAATGTTGTAACAAGGGTTCATGTAAACTATGCCTCTTGATCATTCATTGTCTCTCTCGGAACCCCATACCGTGTGAAAATTTCCTCATAAATAAGTTTTGCAACCTTATTATCTCTTGCATGCTTCATTGCTTTAACCTTAACCCACTTTGTCACATAATAAATGCAAACCAAGATATAAGATTTACCATTTGATGGAGGGTCAATGGGTCCTACAAAATCCAATCCTCATTTATCAAATGGAGTGATTACTACATGGAGGTAAAGGGGCATCTCATCAAATTTGGTTGGTCAACCCATCCTCTAGCATCTATCACACTTGTATATTTCCCTACATCCTTGTGGAGTGAGGGCTAGTAATATCTTGTGTTTAGAATCTTCATGGTTGTCCTCTTGGCTATAAAATGCCCTCCACAAGGTTCATTGTGACATGCATGCAATATATCATATGTCTCATCTTCCCTCACACATCTCCTCATGACATGGTCTGGTCTCATGTAAAAAAATATCCTGCAATCCATGAGAAAGGAAAAGATTTTTCAATGAGCACCCTTCTCTCTTTTGGATAGAAATGAGGAGGAACTCTCCTTGTGACTAGATAATTAGCTATGTCAGCATACCAGGGTGTATGCACACTGATGGAAAATAAATTCTCATCAGGGAAAGAGTCATCAATGACTTGAGTATCTTTTGAGGTAGTCAGTCTAGAAAGAAAATCTACTACAACATTGGCCTTCCCTGGTTTATCAAAAATGGCTATGTCGAAATCCTACATCAACAACAACCATCTTGCTAGCCTACTTGAGATTAGGGGCGTATTCATGAGGTAGCTAATGGTTGCATGGTCTGTGTGCACAAATATCTGATAGCCTGTTATTTAGTGTCTAAATTTGTTAAGGGCATAGATCATTGCTAGCATTTCCTTTTTTGTCACTATATAATTAAATTCAGCTCCTTGTAGGTTTTTGCTAACAAAATAAATAGCATTTTCAATTGCTCCTTTTTGTCAAGCAAAACCGCTCCTATAGCATAGTCTAATGCATCTGTCTGAATATGAAAGGGAAGCTCCCAATTGGGACCTTTGAGTATAGGAGCATGAGTTAAAGTTGCTTTCAAATCAAAGAATGTGTTGCCACAGTCCTTTGTCCATTGGAATCCAATATCCTTAGTTAGGATATTGTACAATGATGCTACTATTTTGCTAAAATCTGTGATGAAAAGCCTATAGTAGCCTGTATGTCTCAAGAAACTTCTTACATCTTTTTGCTTTGCAAGTATAGGTAGATTGGTGATCACCTCAATCTTTGCAGGATCTACTTGAATTCCTTTGTAAAAGATGTAGTGGCCAAGAACTACACCTTCTTGCATCATCATGGAGCACTTTTCACTATTTAAGGATAGGTTAGGGTCTTCACATTTTTGCAAAACCTTTTTCAGGTTCTCTAATGCTCCATCAAAATCTGCACCATAGGTGGTGAAATCATCCATGTAGATTTTCATGCATTCATATGAAATGTCTGAGAAGATACTAATAATTGCTCTCTAGAAAGTTGTAGGTGCATTTCAAAGACCAAATGGAAGCACTGAATAGGCATAAGTCCCCCATGGACAAGTAAAGGTGGTCTTCTCTTGGCCTTCAGGTGCAATCTGTATCTAATTATACCCACTGAATCCATCCAAGAAAGAAAAGTATTGCTTTCTTGCAAGTGAATCCAGAACTTGGTCTATGAAAGGAAGGGGGAAATAATCCTTTTTGGTGGAAAATTTAAGCTCCCTGTAGTCAATGCAAACTCTCCATTTTCCTCCCTTCTCAGGTACAATCACCAAAGGAGAGACCCATTGGTTTTCCGAAATATGGTAGATGAATCATGCATCCAATAAATTTTGTAGTTATGCTTTAACAATCTCCCTTGATTTAGGATTGATCCTCCTTTGTGGTTTCCTTACTAGTGTGCAATCTTCTCTGATGTAGATCCTATGTGTATAGATTTTAGGATCCAATTTTTTCATGTCACGATAATCCCATGAAAATGCATATTGATGCTTCTTTAACAAGTTAGTTAGGCACAATTGTTGCTCCTAAGTAAGCTTGTTATTAATATTAAAATACCTCCCTTCTAACACTTGCACTTGTGTGGTTAGCTCTACCATAGCCATTTCACTAATGCTTGGAATTTTTAGCTCATGTGGCAACAATGTATGAGTCCTACCTATTGCTACAGGAAGTTTAGTTGTAGGAGTAGGCAAAAGTGTCTGCAGTGTTCTAGCAAAATCAAGTAATTCATCATATGTCACATAGCTATTCTGAATTATATTGGATAATATGGCATCCTCTTCCTATATTTGCAAGAAAGGACTCTTCCTAACATCATAAGTTGTGCCACATAATTGACTTCCTTGGCCTCTTCACCAACATGTAGCCATGTGGGGTTTTCCATTGTGGTGAACCTAAATCCTAAACCTACAATAACACAATAAATAAACAACAAATTAGATTCAAATGCAAGCTAGAATGTAGATTCTTCAAGAAATCCATTTATCAATGCTCAAAATAGGAAAATGAAAGCAATGCAAATGAGAAATCAATAAAAGAGATTAAATTATATGAAAGCAATGTAAAATTTTGATTCTTGAGGGAGTTGGTGCCAATTTGATGTGAAAATTGGCCCTTTCCCAACTCCAATGCTAGCTATGATGATTTGATGAAGATTGTGATCCACTTTGATGAAGAGTGATGAATGCTCCAAGATGAAAACCTACATAGCCTAGCTACAAATTCGAAAGTATGGATGAAGATTGCTAAATATTTGAGCATAGTAAGTTTACTCAAATTGTGAATGATAAAATGAGGAGATTAACCTCTTATTTATAGAATGTCAATTTGAAAGAATGCCAAGAATAGAGCAATGTGGGACTAAATTTCATCCAATGGAAAAGTGCCACTTGTCAACTTGTGAATGGATGGAGTCCTGATGTGCAAGTTTTGATCAATGTGCTAATAAATGCATATATTTGAATTTTGAAATTGTTGAAATGACATGTAAGAGGGAAAGAAGGTGCATTGAATGCCACTTGGCTCAAGGTAAAAGGACCTTTTAGGTGGATTAAATGCCTTGTTGGAAGGACAAAGTCCACTTAGATTTTGAATTCAAATTTGAGGAATATTCCCTAAAAGATGTTCGTTGAAGAAAATAGAGATTTAATCAATCAAATAACTCTATTTTCATGCAAGGGTAAAAGGATGGAGGATGGGACATGAGAAGAGATTAAATTAATCAAGGTTAATTCATTTAATGAAGGGATTAAATGATGTGACCTATTTGACTTAAATTTGTGGATTTATTTAAATCAAATATGAGAAGAATATGATAAAGGATTAATTAAATAAGGAATTTTGATTTATTTAATTAAAAGAGATGATGTTAGATTAAACTAAATAAGGTTTTAATTTATTTAATTTACTAGATAAACTTTAGAGATTTGATTAAATAAAATTAATTATTTAATTAAATAGGGATAATTAGATCGGACTCGTTAATTTAATTATCAAGAAAGGATGACTTAATTAGATAACTGATTTATTTAATTAAGAGAGAAATATTTAGTGAATTTAATCAAA
>VDFB02194550.1:0-25824 GCA_007258455.2 Sequoia sempervirens | reverse complement strand
AAAAAATAGCAAATCCAACTTGTGTGCCTCTTTTACAGACCCAAGAACCAACACTCCTTTATCCCATGCATGCAGGAGGTTCCCCATCCGTTGGTGCTACCATGAATTAATAAAAATAATTTTTGTGAGTGGTGGTGGATGGTTTTTGACCAACCTCCATGCAATAACTATGAGGTACCATAGTATTTTTTAAGGAAACTCTATTGTGATTTTGTACTCAATATGGTGCCAAATTATTTTGACATTTTAGACTTTCAAGGTAGAGGTGGGGGCTCCACACATGATAGATTGAGTGCACGACGTAATCCATAGTTGGAACCAAAACCCTTGGCCAAATCCATTGTGGAGCATGTCATCGTTCCTTCTGTTGTGAAGGACAATGTCGAGGTGGACACACTGGAGTTGATTAGATCGCTCACTCAAAGCATTATATAGTGTGCAAGGCCTCTAGTAGAGCCTAAAGTGGATGAGACTTCTATGCCTGAAGTTACACCCCACCATTGTAACTCTTGTGGTGTTATTTGCATGTATGATGGTGAGAGTGTTTGGGATGCATCTAGACAACATACATCAATTGCAGAGCATATGGTGATGACAGATGCATTATTGAATGAAACATTTGGCATTGATACTTAGCTAAGATTTAGCAAGTTCATTCAATTTTGATTATTAAGTTCTATTTTGAAATGTAAGAATAACTAAATTAGTCAAATCAAAATGATGAAAAATTAGGGTCAGAGTGTTCATGATAAGTGCACCATTCTTTCAAACACTTTTTTTGCGTTGAGTCCATAGGTATGCAATTAGTATTAAATATAATTATTGCATGTGAATAGTTGAATGTTATTTGAATGTTTGTCTAATAACACGCTTTGGATGTCAAATAGTTTGTTGGTGGACCTTCAACCTCGAAACCCCACTATTCACGTCCTTAAACAACTTTCACTCAGGTAACCTTCATTCATTAATATTGTTGTGAAACAACGTTAGCTAGTTTTGGTAAATTTTCATGTACAATTCTAAAATAATGCTTGAAACTACATGAACTTAGATAACTAGGTTCTTTAAAGTGATGGGTGTAGGATAATTCATTAGTCTTTTAAATAATGCATCATATATTTTGGCTTTGAACTTGTCATTTTTACTTTCCTTTTAGACTCAAACCCTTTCGCATATTATTTTTTCTATCTTATAGCTTTGTCTTTGATGAAAGTGTCTTCTTTATGATTGAGAACTATAATTTTTACTATTTGAGATCAATCCATGTAGTGCATTCAATTAGCATCTATCTATAGAGGCATTATAAATTATTGTGTTATGTGATTGTGTTTTTAGATCTCAAGGGCATGTCATAAGATTGCACATTCTCTAATACCATTGACATGGTTGTAGCCTCTTCATTGGCCTTGACCAAGCATCTTTCAAGGATTATCTTGAGTTCTTTACTAGCATTCTCAATTCTATCTTCCCGAGATTATATTAGGAGATTGCTTCTGAGATTTTGGACTTCAAATTCCTTTTCCTCTAGTTTTTTGCCTAGCCTTTCAACCTCCTATTTGTGTTGTAGAAGGAATTTTCTTCATCCTCATGTGCCCAAGCTCCATCAAATCATTTGCCTTACATTCATACTCTCAAACTTCTATTTGAATTTAGCTCTTAATAACTTGATGTTATCTTCACTCTTGAGTTGCATTTGAGCCTCTATCTTCCTTCTTTTCATTTCTTCAAATCTCCATTCTCAATTAGTTGAACTTCATTATGTTCCAATTTCCCTTGCAATGCTTGTTTCTCTCTCTTTGGTGATTGTGGATGCATATTACTTCTCAGAAAACAACAATGCCTCACCCTTTTTTGAGTGTAATATGTTCTCAAAACATTGAAGATGTTTCATTTGACTATCTTTTCTACTCTATCCTAGAGTTGACTTCTCACTATCTTCACCCCTTTGTGGAATTTCTACCCTCTGTCCATGTTATGATAGGATTTTATGCCTATTTATGACATTCCACCATCAGATCTCATAGTCCATTTATCATTACCATTGGAAAACCTCATGTAGTGTCCATTTACCATTCTTTATGAACATGATTGGGAGTCTCTCCTTGGCTATTAAGAGGCGTGTATTGGGCCAAGATGGATTTAATTTTTGAGTCCATATAAGATCTAGGTCTATATTTGAAAAATACACAACCTGCAATAACAACGTCTACCAAGCGAAATAGAAACACCCACATTGTAGCCCAACCAACCTTTGTTTGTTGTCTTGCTAATGCAAGTATCATGGTCTCTTCTATATAGGAGGTCATCTTTCCAAATACATTCATAACTACCTCGTGTGTTTTTTTTTAACTATAGTCTGAGAAAATTGACAAGCCTTCTTTTCTTTGAACTCATCTGTATCTTCACAATTGTTGACATCATCTCCCTTAAAATATAGGACACTTACATCCACTATTTCATATTTCCAAACAAGCAGAATATGATTGTCCATCCTAGGTATTGTGCTAGCAACAACTATTATTAATATTTCTTGATGATGCATGATTTGGACTATTCTTGTGATCAAGAATAATGAGTTCACTTGAAGTTTGTAAATATAGCTTCTCACTGTCATACTTATTCTATCATAGTGAATACAACAATTTTTTGCATCTTACTCATGAGCTACCCTTATACCTATGCCCCTTATGGTCATGGTCATTGTCCTTGTATCCATTTTTTTTAAAAATGGGGTGTAAGGGTGCATGTTTATGTATATTGAGTTGGATTCCCTGTATGAAGCATGATATTTGAAAGCATGTCTCAAATGAAACTTCAACCATGATGTCCACACCAATACCTCTATTACTATTATGTTTTATACAATTCATGTGTTTCATTATGCATTGAGAAAGTGGCCCACAATGGGATTCATACACGTGTATCAATGCTTTAAGGCAGTCCTAATCATCAACAAAAAATTTCCCATGTGGTTGTATAACTAGGTCAAAACAAAAGAGCCCATTTTTATCTAAATTAAGCTTTTCTTTAATAAGATTTATACTATATTGTTGTGCGACCATTATGCCATGGCTTCAACAAGCTTCAAAACCCTTATCTTTTGTCACATGTTGTCCTTTAAAAACTATTTGCAAGAATCATTGTAGTGTTTGTTCTAGTTTTGTAAACATTGTTATAAACTCTAGTTTCTTACCATCACCATGAGACCAAATTACTTTGAGGCATTTTTTCAAAAAGTTCATTGTCTTGTCTATGCTTTTAATTAAATAAAGAAACTAATGAAAGTGATAAAAAGTTCATATTTGTTGTTTCGTTTTCAAATCTTGACTTGAGACAGCGCTGGCGATGTTGTTGACACGATGGGCCATGGAGTTACTTCAACAATAGTCAGTTTTGATGCTTTGAGAGAGGTTTGCAAAAGATTATTCAATTTGATATTATATTTTCTCTTCTATGGTATATTATTGAAAATTTTCATGATACTTGTATGTAATTTAATAGTTATCTTGATGGTTGCTACAAGTGGTTGTCACTTCAGACCCTCAACGTGGTAATGTTGTAAATGAGTGATGATTATTTGTATGCGATAAGTGATTATTTTGTTATATGTCATTCCATAATTCAATTTATATATATTTACATATGTACTTTTGATTGTATCAGTTGAAACTATAGATGAGTGAAGAGAGGAGGACTAGTGGGCACATTCAAAAGACAAAAGAATCAATAGACACTCCATCCAACCAATTGTGAAAGGCATCATGTGGTCTATTTCCTTCTCCTAGTGGGAAATAAATATGTATTAGTCATTTTTTGTATGCCTATGTAGAATTTTTTAACATATGTTTTGTATTATTGATACATGTGACATTTTATGTCAATATGGCTCTTTTGTAGTAAGCATGTATGACTTTATTGGATATATTATATACTTTTATTGACATATATCATTGTATAGCCTTACAACTTTTTGATTTTAATGCAAATCTTATTTTACCACTACCATTCTTGAATGAGTTATCATGTGTATTGTGTAAATTGTATGCCTCAATGTTGTAGGCATGGGCATTGTTTACATCTAATGCTTAAATAATTGTTGTTGATTTTTATTACATTAAAATTTTCACACATTCCTATAGCTTTTTAACATTCATGATAAATTTTATTTAGTAGACATTTAATTATCTAAACACTCCTATAGTTAAGTCTAATTAGCCTGTTAGCTTCTTCAATAAACTATTTAGCCTTCTTCTTAAGTAGGCCAATAATGAATTTCTATGTGAGTGTGTCTTTCATGTGTATATTGGTGACTTATGTGTATTCATACTTTGTGATTTACGTGTATACATGTGAATACTTTTTAAATACTTTGTGACTTGTAATGTGTATTCGTATGTATACTTCATGACTTGAAACCTATGAATTATAGGTATTCAAGTGTATACAACTTACATGTATACTTTGTCACTTATGTGTATTCCAATGCATATTTTGTGACTTACGTGTTTTCATGCGTATACTTTGTATTCATGTGTATACTTCATGACTTACGTGTATTTGAGTACTTGTGCTTCACTTATTCACATGTATAATTAATGTATTTTGTGTATTAACGAGTATGCTTCCAATGTATAATTAATGTGTTCACATGTATTCTTCATGATTCATGTGAATACTTCAAGTATTCACTTGTATACTTCATGCTTCTTGTGTATATTTCATGTATTACATGTATTCACATGTATGCTTCATGCATCTAATGTATAATTCATGTGTTCATGTGTATTCTAGATGATGTTTTCCCTTTCTCTTGGTCTTTAAGTGTCTTCATTATAATATGAGATAATATGAACTCACGTTCAAATCTTGCTAACAACATTGTCCATTAAAAACATAGTCATAAAGAACCTACAATATGAGGACCAACATTGTCAATGTTTCACAATCATAAAAAATTTAATCATTGTCTTTCATTTTCTCTCGGTCTTGACATGTAACATTTGGTTAGCCCTAGCATTGCTCATTGTTGTCCTTCATGGTTTGTCTTGAGAATTTTGTCAACACATACCAAAGGTTGCCTTTGCATCCTCCTCGTGCTTTAGTTTTTGTCCTATAACTTATGAGTTTTCTGCACTATAACTTCTGATTTTGCTGCCCATTACTTGATATTGCTACTTATATTCATTATTGATGTTCATATTCATGATATTTTTGCTCATGACTATCATACATTTGGTATTGATATTGTTGCCTATTATTCATATTTGTAGTGTCAAAAAATGTCATTGGGGACATTTTCACACTTGTTTGGGCCCTCCTTACAAAATTGAGGCTAATGTTGCCTTGATTTAGTGTTGTAATGTGGTTGGCACATTCACATTAGGTCTTGGTCCCTTGTGAACCAATGAATTTAAATTGTACCTTGCTAAAGTGTTGTGTCTATGATTTATGTGATGATGATCATGATGATAATGATGAATGCATTTACTTTCTATTATGTATGTTGTATGATGTTCTATAAGATGATGATATGATATGTTATGGATGCAAATGATGATGCAACTGATGTGTTATGATTCTATGATGCTTTATGAATAATGTCTATATGATGCAGGTGATAGATCCTATTATGCCAGTGAAATGTGATGCATTTGATGTTTTTGTTCTTTTCTGATGAAAATAAAGGATGCAATGGTTGAATGAATGTTTATATGAATCGTATGATACCTAATTATTTAAGAAGGTATGCAATGATGATATGCTATGATATGATAATGCAATTATGGATGATTCTATATGTTCTATGGATTTGTGCAAATGATGTTATATGCTATGTGAAATGGATTTGATTATGCAATAATGATATGTGATGAAATGTGATGTTCATATTATGTATGGATGTGATGATAATGATATATAATTATTATGTAAATGATGTGATATGTTTTTTAATGTTGAATTATGCTGATGTGATGCAAATGATTATGTAGATGATTGTGTTCTAGGGTCTTAAGATTAAATGAGTGAATTTATTTAACTTCCAAGAGTTGTGGGAAGGTTGTCATCAGTTGATTATTTGTTAAATTAAGCTTCACAAAACCTGAAATATTTCCCAATTCTTTTGGAAATCTGAAGAGACTCACTCATTTAAGCTTAGTGAACCACTTTCCTAATGCCACTATATGAAATGATTTTGATTATGTAAATGAGATGTGATGCATGTCTTTTTGTGTTGTCTGATGTAAATATGATGGGATGCATGGATGGATGAATGATTTTATAATGTTTTATAATGTATGCAAATGATGATGCAAGTGATATGCAACTAAATGAGAATGTTTTCTAATTGATGATAATGCAAGTGATGTGTAACTATATGAAAATGATGTGTTTTTGGTAATGTCAAAGGTACTCAATCCCTTAATGCAAGAGATAACATCATTGTTGTTGCTTTGGAAATCTCATAAATACAGATGCAAACTAACATGGATGCAATCTACTCTAACCATGCAAATCTCATATGCAAAAGTTGTCATTCGTAACAACCGATTTGGTTGTGATTTTTATCAGCATAGGACCTTTAAAATTTTGAAAGTGAGTACAAGCATCAATGGTATATTTAGACCATGATGACCTGATTACTACTTCCATGATGTTTGATAGTGCAAGTTAACACAAGCATCTAAGTATAATTAAATTGATATCACCTAAGTATCACTCGCGTAAATAGACAAGATTTAACCATTTTCCTATGCAAATTCAGAATGTCATCAGTGATACTTTGTAGAACACATTCCATGACAATTTGCATAGTAATAATCATCAACTCATAGAAAATAGACAAAGAAAAATCATACTCCTTCCTGGCTCCTCTAGTTCGATACATCATTGAGGGGCTCTAGAGATATGATAACAAAAATCCAAGTACAACAATTGAACATTTGTGTTTAGCGTGATAAACCCACGATTTAGAAAGAACATCATCCATTTGAAGTTTTCTTTTGATTTGATTTCGCTATTTTGATTTGGGTGTTTGATGCATTTCTACTTGTGTGATTGATGTTCAATGTTGAGTTGCACTATGATCATTGTTTTGGGTTGTGTTGTACTATTGTTGTTTGTCTGTTGGTTTAAGCCCAAAGTTTATTTGCCCCTAGTGAGTTTGGGATTTTATCCCCAATCCAGGGTGAGACATGACCATGATGACCGAAACCTAACCTAAATAACTAACCTAGGGGCCTCGAGGGCTGATCAACAAATTAGCCTCGCCTATGTTGTATACATAGAGACCACGTAGTTCAACCGACGACCCGACCAATTTTTACAAGATGAAATTACGAATGTGAAAATGCCAATTTATTATGTTAGACTCCTAGAAGACTGACCTAAATGTCTTAGGGGATGATCAAAGATCAACCTTGCTTACGTTCAAAGCTTAGAAACGATATAGTTTGGTAAGATGACTATGTTTTTGCCTTTTTGACTTTTTGACCTGTTTTTGGTTTTTGATATGTTTTGAATGTTTTTGGATTTTCGATTTTATGAATGTTTTTGGATTTTTGATTTTATGAATGTTTTTGATTTTTGATTTTTTGAATGTTTTGATTTTTGATTTTATGAATGTTTTTGTATTTTTCAATTTTATGAACTCAACAATGTACAGAATCTGATCCAATGTAGGACATGCCCCGTGCGATGTGATAGAACAAAATTATTTTTATAATGAGCTGAGTGGTACTAGGGGAGATCATGACATAAACACTAGATCAAGATATGGACACAAGGCCCGAGTACTTTTCCCCTATTCCCCATCAAGACCAAGGAAAGGAAGAAAGGATGTATCTAAAAAGAATGATGAAATATGGATAAGGAGAAAGATATGGTATGAAAGATATGGAAAAAGTGAATAGGATAAGATATATGATGTTCAAGGAGATCCTTAACCTTGTCAAGATCAAAGGTGGAAATGTAAGGAATTATAAGATGGATGAAACTTTCCCCCCAAGTGTAGAGTGCAAGAGGAATATGGAAAATAGGATATGGATGATAGGAAAATGGAGGAAGGACTTAAAAATCAAGTTGCATGACTAAATATCCCTTTAATAAACCATGGTAAATAGGAATTAGATTGTTAAATGTTGGCATATTAAAGGTATGATGGAAGAAACTAAGGACTTATCCAAAGGTTTGGATTAAAGGAGAATAATGGGGGATGAATGTTGGGTAATGGATAAGAGGTGGGAAGACTTGCTGATTGATAGATGGAAAGCATGACAAGCTCAACATTGGCACACACCTTGAAAAGTGGTGGAGTGATGGAGGAAAAATGGATTTGGAAGGTGAGAGGTTTTTAGATGGAGGATTGGAGGAAGCTTTTGGATTAGCAAATTTGGATGCCAATTTATATTTTATTGGTTCTATGAGACTTTTTGGAATCCACACGATTTTTGACATTGATATTTGCTTTGTGGGCCTTTGTGGCCTTTGAGATTTTTCTCTTTGATTTATGGACCTTTGTGGTCTTGGGAATTTTCCCTTTTTCTTTCATGGTACTTTGCAGCCTTTTGAAAATTTCTTTTGATTTATGGACCTTTGTGGTCATGGAAAATTTTATTTTTTCTTTGATGGGCCTTTGTGGCCTTTTTGATTTTGATTTTGATTTTGGATCAAATTTTATTTTATTTTTGCATGCCTCTTTGAGGAGACATGTTGATGCTTCGGCACATGTGGATTTTGATACAGAGGCTTTTGACATTTGGCACCCAAATTGCTTCCAAGAGTAATGGGAGGGGTGGATTGAGATGAATGGTATGGAAGCATTATGGATGAGTGAATGTAGGTAGAATTTTGAAAGGGAATCAAGGATGTTTGCCTTTTTTGTTCTTGAGGAATAGGATATGGACCTAGGATAGATGGAAGGTTTGAAGGACTAGGATACTTAGGTGTATAACCAAGGCCATGGTAATATGGGTTTTCTTTAGAAAAAAGGGGTTCTAGGATACCTTGTTCATGAAGGCCTAATCCTTTTCCTTTCTAGTTCATACTTTAACACATTTGTTTACCAATGGGATATGTGTTTTTTATGAAACAAGATGTGAGTCCATTGTGGGGAGGATATGATATGGATGAAATGATAGGCGTCAAAAGTAAACTAGAGCAGATAATGGTGGAGGATCCCAATTTCTAGATGTGTGGTTCATGGATAGCTTGTATACGTGTGATAGGCTCTTGACATGGGGATGATGGGGTGTTTTGATCTTGACTTGGAAAATGATCACGAGGTGTAGAAGATGGAGTAGCTTGCTCTTTACTAGATATGAAATCATCGTAAAGTGGTATGAAAGACATATCTTGATCTTGAGAAGGATGAACATCCTCATGAAAGGAAGGGATATCCTCAAATGGAAGCATATCTTGATCTTGATGAGGAAGGGAATCATGAGATTTTGTAGAAAGTATATCTTTATCATTGGATGGTAGGGCATCATTAGATATGATGGAAGAAATATCACTCATAGGATGCAATGCAATCTTGAGATGGTATGGATTCATCAAATGGGATGGAAGAAGAACTTGGAAGCATAGTCTTCTCTTGAGATGGAGGAGAATCATTGTGGATGAAAAGTGAATAGAGGGGATCATCATAGAATTCTTGAGATATTTGGTCTTGGTCAAACATTGGAAGAATTTGTGACATTTTGGTATCATTAGATGAAGTGGAAAGAATGCTTTGATCTTGGGGTGTAGAGGAGTCTATGAAAACATGGTTTGGATTGAGAGATTGGAATGAATCAATGGATGTAGAAGATATTATAGAATAAGATGGTTGGATGGAATCATTGACTTGAGTGAAAGAATCATGAGGTATATTTTTTCTTATGGGAGATGAAGATAGATGCATGAAATGGTAAGATTGTTCAATATCCTTTGTGTTTGAGGACTGAGATTTTGACTTCTAATTTATTTTTTTCAAAATTTCAAAGAAATTGAATTTGGATGATGTAGTTGTTGGTGGAGAATGTGTCATGTCCAGATTTCTTTCAGATGGATAAGAATGGATGTCTAAAAAAAAATATCCTTCTCTAGTTGTTTTCCTTTGCATATCCCATATTTGTTGTTGAAGGTTTTCCATTTGATGAGCTAAAGCATTCAATTGATCCTCACCTATTTCAGCCATGGTGGTTTGAGTTTCAATATCCTATTCTTTGAGTTTATTCTTTTGTGTCTCAATGATTGGAGTTTCAATGGTTGGAGTTTCAAGATTTGACTCTTCAATGTTTTGATTTTCAAGTCCTTTTTCCTTAAGTTTCCATTTTTGCAACATATTTGAATGGGCATGCAAGTGTTATACATTGTCTAAACTTTGATCTTTGTTTGGAATAGTGCCAAGAATTAAAACTAAGTCAAATAGAATGAAAAATTCTATTGATCGGACTAAGTTTGATTTGATTCTATACTAGTTGTTTCATGATGAAAGGATGACAAATCCCGATGATGAAACTAGGCTTAGAAATCAAAGATATAACGAGTTTGATGATTTAGGCACTTTGAGATGTTTATATCTAGGTTTAGTTTGGAGAATTCTACTTGTAGAGGTTAGGTTTAACAAGTTTAGACTTCTAAGGTATCTAAGGAATGATGTTGGACTTGAGAAAATTCTAAAATTTTGGTTCAAACTTGTGAGATGAGATACTCAAATCTTTGGAAAAGTCTTGGATTTTGACAATAGTAAAAGATGTATAATTTAGGATTGTTCTTGCAAGCTCTTTTGTAGAAATTGAAGGTCAACCTCTCTCTAAAGTCGTAAAGTGTTGATAGCCATCTTTGATGTTCTTTTGGACTAAGAGGTTTGGACTTTGGTTTCCAAATTTTAATCTTTCATGAAATCATTTGGTAACACACATGTTTGACTCTGTTTTTCGTAAGGACTGGTTGAATACTGCTAAGGATTCCTGGGATGAGACTAATTATCAGATAGGAGATAGACCTAGGTCACTATTTTTTGTTTTGCAAAAGGCACCACAGAATGGGAAAAAGGTGCCAAAATAGAGACAAAAAGGTGCCAAAATAGGTACAGAAGCCACCAAAAGGATTTATAACACTATTTCTTGAAACCTTGTTTGGTTTTTCTGATTTTCTAGTTGGAGACTTGGTTGTTTCAATGAATGTAATTCTAAATTAGGGTTTTCACTTTCAACATGTGATGTTTTGTTTGATTTTTTTTTTTTAAAACACTTTGATAAAGACACATCAAGCAATGTACACTCCTAAGGTTGTGAAAGACAATATTCTTTTGGATTCCACGTGGGTTTTACCCTAACCACACTTATTCTTAGTGGATTTCTAGATGCTTGGACCCACTAGCTCCCCTCTACAACACTCACTTCTCAGGGCAGCCAAGCACCAATACCCATGAATCTCCCATAGAATATTTCTCATCACTACTAAAAATTGTGAGAATGTGGATGCCTTCACAATGACTGTTGCTACACCAAAGAATATATAAAGGTTTTTGGCCAAACTATAACAAGGGTTTTAGTATGGGAATTTTGTTTGTGGGGGATAATCCATGTGGCGAGAGACCATTGCTTCCCTTCTCGTCAGAACTATCCTCGTGATACTAGCCTATGTTCCAATATCCACATTTATATACTGGCTAGAAGTTGCTTGGTTTGAGTGTGTTACTGGTTGAGTCGTTCCCTTGGGTGATTACTTTTTCCCACAAGGAAGACCCTCTAAGATAAACAAAAGAAAGCAAGTATACCCATAGTTCGATTAATCTTTATTCCGCATGAATAAAGAGAGAACACATGCCATATACTCCACTCACACTTGCAGATAAACACGAATGGGTTTGAATTTTTGGTCACCTAGTTAAGGGGAGAGTATATTCCTACTATCCATCAAGCACGAAAGACATGGTGTTCATTAACCTCTTAATTAAACTATATTCCTAACTTAACCAAAAGGAAGCAATTAAATCACTTCCAACCCTTGCATAAATCATCAATAGTTTTATAAGAATTTTTTTGACAAGTGTTTTTAGTGCAATGGATATCAATTGCTTTTTATTTCACTTCAATACAACATGTTTCTCTTAAAACCTACAATAAATGGTTAAAATGTTAGATGAGATTAAGAAATTAGAAGACATGATGATTAGATGAATGATTAAGCATAAAAACCCTCAAACTTAGACCAAGTTACAATGTGATTTGACTTTAGGTGTAAAATTGAAAATTTTAACTCCACAAAAATTGAGGAAAACCTACACCATTGCATAGTTTATGAAATTCTACCTCATTTCAAAAAAAAGGTCCAAAAAAGACCTTTGTATGACCAAGATACAACCATTCTAAAATTAGACAAAATGCGCCAGAGCAAAGACAAAAGGCATCACAGAATGGGAAAAAGGTGCCAAAACAGAGACAAAAAGTGTCACAACAGGTGCAAAAGGCACCAAAAGAGGTGAAAGAGGTGCTAAAATGGTTGAAAGAGGCACCAAAAACAGGTGCAAGAAGCGCCAGAAGTCTCACGTCTGAACCTATGAACATAAATTTTCCAGCATGTTAAAAATAAATGGGGCAAGGCCCCACGATGGGTGCCATTTTGTGCGTGTGTGAAATGTGTAAAGTTATTATCAACACAAACCTTAATAAAATGGTTTATATTAAAGATTCAAAGCAAACAAGTTATTCTAATTTGCAATTTAACAAATCTTCCAAGAACATCTCATTGTCCTCTATTCTTAATGATTCTTTTAACCCTTTGGCCCTTAGATTTCTATGTGCTTAAAGGCTATTAGAATGACACTTAAGAAACGAGATTAATAAATTCAAAATGCAAGCCAACTAAGCTCCTACATGCAACTATACGATGGAAAGGATAATGAATGCCATGATAAATAGATGATGGTGTTTATGATGAATGAACAAATAGTGGTGGATACTATGGTAGTGATCTATATGATGCTATATATGATTCTACATATGCTAAAATGCAAACTATGAAAGACTAAGATGATACTCCATATTCTCAAATGCTACTTATGAAAATGCTAATCTAAAATGCAACTATGATGCAATGGAAGACATAAAATGCAACTATGAAGCAAGATTTAAAGCTAAGATGTAAATGCAAAGCAAACCATGAAATTAGATGTAACTATAAGACTCCAAAATGCTCCAAAGCTCCAACGATAAACCTGCCAAAAATTTTGAAGCTCTCAATTAAACCTTTTACTATAATGAAGGCTTCATTTTGTGCTACTTCACATCTCAAATCATCACCCGGGATCACTGTGGGAGAGGAGATGTCACATTTAAGGGGGTGAGCCTTCAAATGGAGTTCAGCTTTTGTAACTACATGCCCATTTCTGGACACCTCATGCAACGCCGCCTCCCCAAAGCTTGACCCATAGAGAGGCCGAATACTTAGCAGGGATCTGTCACTGTTTCACATTAATTTTTTCCATAGATTGCGCCCAGTATACTCATATCCATCCACAAAATTTGATGCCCTGGCATCTGAAGATATGTGTGGTCGGGACATTCCAGTATTCCTAAACATTTTTGAAATATTTATATAATGTGAATTATTAAATATATTTTTAAAATATTATTATATTCTAAGACTATATATTTGTTTTAAATGGTTTTAGGAAAATTCACCATCAGCTAGGGAAAATTCACTGTCAACAATTCATCATGATGACAAATTCACCGTAATGACAAGTTCACCTCTAGCAAAATTCACCACTAGCAATTCATTGTCGATTGCATTAAAATTTTGTGATTAATTTTTCATGATGATGATTTGCCGGTGGTGAATTTTCCCATAGTAAATTGTTGGCAGTGAATTTTCGGACAATAAATTACTGCAGTGAATTTACATAATACCATTTTAAATATATTAAATAATTAATATACATTTATTATTTAATTATATATAAAATTTAAATTATATTTCTATTTATTGTTATGTGTTGTATTCTATACAATGTATATTATTAAATATAAACATAATATATAATTAATATATAATATTTTAAGTTAATTTATTAAAAATATTAAAAAATAAAAGGAGAAACGCAAGCTCATTAATTAAGTCCCTCTTCACATAATAGCATACAAAATTAATTCCAATCAAATTGGATGCAAATGTTCTCACTTCGTAACAAATGACTATTTTATTTATGGAAGGCACAAATTCTCATTGACCTCTAATGAACGCTGGGACACATGAAGAACTCATAAAATAAAAGGATGGCAAAAATAAAACAATGGGCAAAAATAAGGCAAATGGCAAATGGTGAATGTGAAAAACGGTGTGAATAAAAACCAATGATATGAAGAATAGTCATGATTATTTAGATTGTCTTTTATGTCTTGTTTAAGACTATACATCATCCATGGACAAAATGAGCTCAATGAAGTTCACATAAGGAACGCCTTGAGTGGAATAATAATCATAAAGAAAATTAAAACAATAATTGAAAATATTTGAAATAATGAATATCATAATATTGCTCGTACGATTCAACGATTTAGTTTTTCAAGTCAAACTCATTGACTCATGTTTCATGAGTAGTTGTTCACAATAACTCATCTCTCATTCAGTAGTGGTCAATGAGTTTGACTAAAAAAACTACACTGTTGGATCCTAATAGAAATATCATAATTTGACACATTGTGGAAAATACCTCCTACTTATCACAATGAATATCATATTAGCTAGTGGGTGCTAAGGAAAGTTGTAGCATCCTTTTTCTAATGCAATTCAAATTTCAATTGTCTTATCAGACAAATGAAATAAGTAGTTAATAAAATAAAAACAAAATCTCTGAATTTACAAACACCACAAATTCAATTTCCAATTCAAAAATTTAAATGTGAATAAAAAATTTCTTTACAAACCTGCAATCTAACAATCAAATAAATCCATTTATTTTTCAATTTCATCTACAAATCATTCCATCAAATTATGCTTATCAAAATTTAGCATATTTTCTTTATATTGGCCTTTGCTGTGCATTGATTCTTGATTTCCTCTGATTAATTCTTTATTCTGCGCACTCCTCTTACTCTTCTGGCTGTGTTGGCAATTCTCTTTCAATTTCAAATTTCTCTCTTTCAAATTCCTGCACTGAATGTTTTTCTTTACACACTAATCTATGCTCAAACTGCTTACAACTTTCTGCTGTTCACACACCAATTCCCAGGTGCCCTTGTGTATTTCCTTGTGGTTGCATTTGATTTTCTCTTCACATATGATTTCTTCCAAATTACATTATCCTTTCTGCGATCCTCTAATTCTCCACGCACCCCTATCTATTTGTCTGTGGCTACAATTAGTTTACTCTCCACAGTTTTTCAAATTATTCCCATGCTCCTTAGTCCTGCGTGTCTTTTCTTCATATATTATTTCTGCCAAAATTCATTCAATTTCTATGGTTTACTCTATTTCCCACGCGCCCCCCTATACGGTCTCTTGTGGCTGCATTTTTTCACATATCTTTTTCCTGCTCTTTTCTCACGCCCACCCCACAACAGCCTTGGTTTGCATCCTTTCAACTTCTCAGCATATGGCGTGGCCTTTTGACCTTTGTTTCTTTGTCTTTTCAGTTCTACGCTGATTTCATCTTTTTCTGGCATCCCTCAAACTTTTAATTATCCATAAAATTCCAATAAATAAATCCCATATTCAGGCAGTTCATGTAGAATTTCAATTTCAAGGATAATTAACTGGAAAATTGGGAAATTAAAATATATGGATAATTAGCCAACAAATATCAAAGAGTCAAAATGCTAAACATCAAAATGAAAACAAACTAAAAATTGATGTGATACCTATTTGTGAGGATGTTTCTGCATCATTTTTTTATACCAATATCAATTTCAAAAAATTAGGGGAGGAGTCCATTGTTAGGAAAGGTGCTATTGTTGGTATAGTAATTGCGATTATAAGATTTAGTCTTAAACATAAGATGGACCCTTATAATATGACAATTTATGAATGTTATGTAAAAAATCATATATACGTTCATTAATAAGTGAAATAAATACTTTTTCATTCATATAACATATTATAACACTATCTAATATAAATATGTCATTTATAAAACAAGATGCTCAACTAAATAAACATTGTTGTTATGTGGAAAAATATTATGTACATACAATTATTAAGATGACAATATATACATTAGAGTACTTCATATTATATCTTACAAATCCCATGGACAAAGATAGCTCCTCTCATTCAACTTGTAATAATTTTTTATATTATAATTAACAAAAGGAAAAAATTATTTGTATTTAACATTGTTGTAATTTGTTTTCCTCTTATCATTGACATTTTGATAGAAAAATTACTTACTTTTATTAGGCCATTACAATCACATTACACATGTATGACTACTGAATGCACGATGGTACATATGTATACATTTCACACTTTTAGAAAGTTTCAATCCTCAATTATGACAATTATTTTATTTCCCTTTCTTTGTGTCATATATATATATAAGAAGGATGTTCAAATCTTTGCTGATAATTTGGTTTGCTACATAGTAGAATCCAATAAAAAAATAGTATTCCTCTCCTTTTCAAATAAAATTTTGTGATAGTTGTGTATATACATATATCATTGCTGGTTGCTAAAAAATAATGTTCAAAGCTTTGTTGATAATTCATTGTTTGCTACACTGTAGAACCCAATAAAAAAACATAGTATTCCTCTCCTTTTCACATCAAATTTTGTGGTAGTTGTACATTTTTTTTTAGTAGGAAAGATTAATACTAGTATACATCCAGGCCTAAGGATTTTCATTTTTAAATATTTTAATATTCTAAATATATTTTTTAAAAGTGAAAGTGGTCAAGGCTATTGTGATTGAAAATTATAGAAAAAGGGGTGATCAAAAGCTAGTAGAACAGATTTTGTAAATCTCGTGTTTCAAATTCACATTTATTGAAAGGGACATGTGTTAGAGTTTTTTAAGAAGAATAAAGTAAAAATATGAAGATTAATTTAATACTTAATGATTTATGGAACATTGTCTTAAGATATAATTTATATTATTTATTAAATGTATAAATTTTGTAGAATTTAACAAAGATAATAGATGGGATTTAGTCTTGATCTAAAATATATATTCCTAAAAATAATTAGTACATTGAAATCTAAAACTTGGAAAATATGGGAAATATTGCTTGATCTTTATGGCAAACAATCATTTTAAAAAGTAATAGAACTTCTTTTTAAGATAAAGATAGGTGATAAAGAGAATGCAATTATGTGTGTTAAAGATAAAAACATGAAGTAGGAATATTATGTAATAGGTAGAAAGCTTGAGAATGACATTGGTTAGCTCTATCATCTTAAATGATCTTATTTCAAGTTACATTTGTTTTTTAAATGTTTCAACGCATAGACAACTTAAGGAAAAACACATTTTAATCTATTTTTAAACTTTTAATTCAACATAAATAAAAAATTGTGGAGGAAAACAATTCATATAAAATTTTATGAAGCCTTGACAAACAATATAAAAACAAGTTGTCAAAACATAAGCAATCTTTTTGACATGTTTACAATGATGATTGTACTTCTTCTTCTTCTTCCTTCATTTCATGTTAATGAAGATATGCCTCTAGATAGATTGAAGAATAAGAAATTGATCAACAATTTTGTATGTGGCACTATAGCACATTGGAACATCCTATTCTTTAAAAAAGCAAATCAAAGAAAAAATTACATGTATTATGTTCCTCTTTCTTAAAAGGAAGGTAATTTTTTTTAACATGAGTTCCACATACAACATGATAAGTAAATATAAATTTAAAGTAAAAAAGTGGTGGTTGGAGGTGCAAAGAAGTGTAGATGGGGTCTTAATTGTTTTTATTTTGATAAATGTAATAAATATTGTACACTTATATGCTATTTTTTTTTTTTTAAAATTGTAGTTATAGTAGTTTTCTTATATACATGATTATATGAGATTCATTGATGCTATATTAGAATGTCTATCCACATAAAAATTTGTGATAAATTATAATATTTTTTACAGAAATTTATAATTCTCTATGAGATCTCTTTTTATTATGATATCAAAGATGTGTAGCTTTATTTATGAGAAAAATGACTTAATATGCAATTTACATTCCAAAATTCATCAAGTAACAATTCATTATTTTTGACTTCTTACAAATTTTAATTTTCTTACAACTTGACTAACTTATTTGAATTAGGTAAACATTAATATATATTTTAAATTTCACTTATTAATATCTATTTGTTTTTACTAAAAATAAAAAATTATATATTAAACCTATTGAAGCTCCAAGTAAATAATTACAGAGAAAGTGAAAACTGACGTGTTTCTACGGGCGGCAGCAAAAACAAAACAAAACAAAATTAGACAAAAAATTTCCTATCGATCATTGGTGAGAAAGAACCGTTGCTTAAAAACACGCATTATCGACTGAGATTGAAAGCCTGACTAACGCTTTATCTTTTCAAAACTCCTCTAACATGCGTTAGATATTTACTTAATTGTGTTTCCCGTTGTTCAGTGACGAGCAGAGGGCAGTGAAGAATGTGGTGAATCGTGTACTGAAAAAGATGAACACGGTGCCATTGGAGGTTGCCAAGCATCCAGTGGGTCTTGATGAAGTTGTACAAGACTTCAACACATCTGCATTTCAATCTGTTCGCTCGATACACATTGTGGGGATCTGGGGCATGGGTGGCTCCGGCAAAACCACCCTCACAAAAGAAATTTTTAACAGGAGAAGCTCTACCATGGATTACTCTTGTTTTCTGTCTGATGTTCGAGATGCTGAAAGGAGAGGCCTGCTACTTGAAAAGCAGAAAACACTTCTACAGGACCTTGACGTCACCCACGTACCCTATGACAATTTAGACAGAGGCAAACAGATTCTTAAAACCCGTCTGTCAAGGCCTGTGCCTGTGCTTATTGTTTTGGATGATGTGGATCATATAGACCAACTAGATGCTCTATTACCACCCAAGGAGAGCATTGGTGACCAAAGTTTGATTATTGTTACCACACGCAATGCAAAGGTTCTTCAACAGTGGGACGTCTCTGTCATCTATCCAATGAGACCTCTCAATGCCACCCATGCCAAACAACTTTTTTGTTGGCATGCATTCTTACAAAATTCTCCACCTTTAGAGTTCCAAGATCTCGTTGAAAAGTTCTTGAATGCCTGCCAAGGACTGCCTCTATCGCTCAAGGTCTTAGGGGGACAGCTTTATGGCAGGTCTGATAAGGATTATGCTGGATAAAAATACAGAGACAAACTAAACAGGGTTTTCAACTGAGAAAGAGTAAACGCAGCATTCAGCATAGAGCATTATAAAAAACACAGTTAATATTAGAAACAGCATACAGATTTATATTATTTCCTTATGAAAAATAGAGAGCTGCCAGTGCTCTTTATGCCCATACATTCTTCTACTCAAAACAGAGTATTACATCCTTCATTTTACAAAACAGAGTCTTTTTGCTCAGCTACAGGGGAAGCTTCCAGAATACGCTAAGAGAAGTGTCTAGATGCATCGGAGAAGGAGATAGAAGAAGGTAGATAGAAGCGGGAGGAATGATGGAGTAAATGCGGTAGATATGGTAGATATGCAACGGTGGCAGGGAAGATTAAAATGTGTACAGCAAAAAGTCCACGTCACCAACACTCCCCCTTAATCTTCACTGCCATGTATGTCTACAATACCAAGTGCTTCTCGGAGATGCTCAAAAACATTCTTTGAAAGTGGCTTTGTAAAGATATCTGCCAGTTGTTCTTCGGACCTACAAAACTGAAGATGTATGTCACCATTGTTCACCAATTCACGAATAAAATGATACCTTGTATCAATATGCTTGCTCCGTTTATGAAAAACATGATTTTTAGATAAAGCAATTGCTGAATTATTATCACAAAAAATTTCTGATGGTTCTTCTTGTGGATGCCTCAAATCTGAAAGCACCCTTCTCATCCATACTGCCTGGCAAGCTGCTGATGTGGCTGCAACATATTCTGCTTCAGCTGATGAGAGTGTCACAATTGGTTGTTTTTTTGATGCCCAAGAGATAGCTCCCGATCCTAGATAAAAGATATAGCCCGAGGTGCTTTTTCTGTCATCCATGCTACCTCCCCAATCACTATCTGTATATCCGATCAATTTGTAGTCATCTGAAGATGTATACAAAATCCCAAAGCTCTTTGTTCCAGCGATATATCTTAAAATTCTTTTTCCAGCTTTCCAATGTGATTCTTTTGGTGTGTCCATGAATCTAGAAATAAGACTCACCCCATACATGATATCCGGTCTTGTGGCGGTTAGATACATGAGGCTGCCAACTAATCTTTTGAATAAAGTTGCATCAACACTAGGACTTTTGTCATCCTTGCTAAGTTTTAAACCCAATGCAACAGGTGTAGGAATTGGATTTACATTTGTCATCTTAAATCTCTTCAACAAATCATTAGCATACTTGCTTTGACAAATAAAAATGCCTTGGTCATTTTGACTTACCTCTATACCAAGAAAATATCTCATGAGCCCCAAATCAGTCATATCAAATTCTCTTTCCATGGCTGCCTTGAATGAGTTAGTTGACATGTTACCTGTGAATATCAAATCATCTACATACAAGCACACTATCAAGATTTCTCCTTCATCATTCACTTTGACATACAAAGTTGGTTCATTGCCACACTTGTTAAACCCATTGTTCAAAAAATAAGAATCTATCCTGCTGTACCAAGCTCTAGGAGCTTGTTTCAAACCATATAGTGCCTTTTTCAGTTTGTATACTTTATGTTCTTCTCCCAAAACTTCATAACCTGGTGGTTGTTTTATATACACTTCTTCTTCTAAAATGCCATTCAAAAATGCTGATTTAACATCCATTTGGTAAACCTTCCAATTGTTTTGAGCTGCTATAGATAAGACCATTCTAATGGTATCCAATCTTGCCACGGGTGCAAATGTTTCATTGTAGTCTATGCCCGGTTGTTGTGTGAAGCCTTTAGCTACAAGTCTTGCCTTGTGTTTCTCTACTTTTCCATCAGCGTTATACTTTGTCTTGTAAATCCACTTAACTCCAATCACATCCTTGCCTTTAGGAAGCTCTACAAGATCCCAAGTTTGATTTTTTTCAATTGATTGAATCTCATCATCCATGGCTGCAATCCAATTGTCATCCTTAATTGCATCTTCAAAATAAACTGGATCAGCTTGTATTAAGAATGCAAAATTAGAGCATAAATCATCATTTTCAGCCTCTTGTATTTCATCATATATCTCCCTTAGACTTCGTGTCTTCTTTGAAGTGTTTATAGATCTTGATCTTAGTGATGCAAGTGTTGGATTAGAGGACTCACTGCTGTTATTACTTGCTGGAGTAATTGGATTTGGAGTGGTAGGTGCCCTAGAAGGTGTTGTAGGAACATTTGCTTGTGTAGTAGGCAGAACTTGAGTTTCATTTTCTTCATTTTCTTGTGGAACACTAGCTGCAACTGTAGTTGTTTTGTCTATGCTGCCATCCCATGCTTCTTCTTCAACAAACTCAACATCACGACTTATTATCAGCTTCTTTGTGATAGGATTGTATAGCTTGTATGCCTTGGATTGTTCACTATATCCCACAAATATACACTTCTCTCCTCTATCATCTAACTTCTTTCTCAACTCTTGAGGTATCAAGGAGTATGCTACACAACCAAAGACTCTCAAATGTGCTATGTTATGCTTCCTTTTGCTCCAAGCTTCTTCTGGTGTTTTATTTATCACTGCTTTCGTTGGGCATCTATTCAATATGTATACCGAACATGCAACCGCTTCAGCCCAATATTCATTTGGTAGATGTTTTGCTTTTATCATACTTCGTGCCATTTCCATGATTGTCCTATTCTTTCTCTCGGCTACTCCATTTTGTTGAGGAGTATACCTTGCTGTAAATTGTTTCTTTATGCCATTTTCTTTGCAAAAATTCTGAAAATCATTTGATATGTACTCTCCACCTTGATCGGTTCTCAATGTTTTGATATAGTATCCACTTTCTTTCTCAACTTTTGCTTTGAACTCCTTAAAAACAGCAAATGCATCTGATTTATATTTCAAGAAATAAACCCAAACTTTTCTGCTGAAATCATCAATAAATGTCAAGAAATAAAGCTTTCCACTTATGGATGGTGTTTGCATAGGTCCACAAAGGTCTGAATGCACTATTTCAAGTGGATGATTTGCTCTATAAGACTCTCCAACTGGAAATGCTTTCCTATGTTGCTTTGCCAATATGCAGCTCTCACATGTTGTCTTAAGTGGCTCTATTGGTGGCAGTCCATATACCATTCTTTTCTTGTGTAACAGCTGTAATCCTTTGAAGTTTAAATGCCCAAGTCTTAAATGCCATAGCCAAGATTCATTTTTATATGAAGCTTTGAAAGCTAACTCAGCAACCTTTTGCAATCCTTGTGGCTCTAAGAATAGTTCACTTTGGATTCTAAGAGGAAACATCCTATTTTTTGTCATCTCAACTTTTGCAATCAGCCTATTGCTTGGTTTCTTATCTAAAATCACACATTCACCATTTTCAAAGTATATCCTATATCCTTTTTGCACAAGTTGCCCAATGCTTATGAGATTGTGTTGCAATCCAGGAACATAGTATACATCAGAAATATGTTTCTCCTCACCTTGCTTAGTTTTTATGTTAATTGACCCTTTGCCCATGACTGAAACTCGTTGATCATTTCCCAATTTCACTTCTGATTTTATCGAATCATCTATTGTTGCAAACATCTCCTTACTCCCACTCATATGATTACTACAACCGCTATCTAAAAACCATACTTCTTTGGAGCTCTCTTGTGCTACATTGCATGTTATCAATATGGTGTTTTCTTCACTAGTGTTGGGCTTGTTTTCATTTGTAAAATGTGCCTTTTGCTTATTCATGTCATATTGCCTTTTTCTACATTCTGATGCAAAATGCCCAAATTTATTGCAATAATGACATTGGATGTTGGATTTATCATACCTTTCTCCTTGATGATGGCTATAAGAATGGCTACTCCCCCTTCCTCTTGTTGGTGTAGAATGGGTATGTGGGCTTGATGCTGGTCTTCTGCTCTCAAATTGTGTATTTTCTCTTCCTCCTCTTGGTGTAAAACGTCCTCTGCCTCTGCTGTAATTTGATCTCCCTCTTGTTCTACCAAATGATAGCTGAGTCCTGAATGCATTTTCCAATGATGATGACCCTGATCGATTTAATCTTTGCTCATGTACTAAGAGTGATCCCATTAATTCATCTACTGATAGCTGAGTAAGATCTTTGGCCTCCAAAATGGCTATTACAACTGGATCAAACTTTGTAGATAGACTTCTAAGTAATTTTTCCACAATCTTTTGATCTTCAATGGTGTCTCCATAGGATCTCATTTGATTTACTATTGCCATTGCATGAGTGAAGAATGAATCTATTGAGTCTGAATCTTTCATCTGCAGATTTTCAAAATCCCTTCTAAGAATTTGTAATTTTGCTATTTTCACCTTGTCTATGCCTTGGTAAGCTGTTTGCAAACTTTCCCATGCCTGTTTTGATCTTGTAGCAGCTGAAACTTTTGGAAAGAGTGATTCCTCCATTGCCTGCTGAATGATAAACAATGCCTTAGCATCCTTCTTCTTGTTTTCTTTCAACAAATCTTTTTCAGCTTGTGTAAGAGCCTGATAAGCTTGCTGGTCTGCTGGTTCAGGAAACCCATTTTCAACCAAGTCCCAAACATCCTGGGAGCAAAACAGGGTTTTCATTTTTATGCTCCAATATTCATAATTTTTTCCATTGAAGATTGGAATCTGTGGTTGTGCAATGCTTCCACTTGTTCCTGCCATAATTTTTTAAACACCTTGCCTCCTCTGTTTTCTTTTCAAATCTCTTCAATCTTGCAAACCCTTGCTATATGTGTGATGGCTGCAACCTTCAATATATATGATTTTTGGAATCTGCCAATAGCTACAATCTGTCTAACAGCTTCAACAAGACTACTGTTTTAATCTCTATTAACATCTACATTCAAGGGCCATCTACAAACAACGGGGATCTACACTCTTTTCTGGGTGGTACATTCACTTCTGCAAGTCTTCTTTGACTCAATCTTCAACTTCGCTGTTTACAATCTCCTTTCCCACTTCAATCCATCCAAGCTTTGCTCTGTCAGTAGCTCTGATACCACTTTGCTGGATAAAAATACAGAGACAAACTAAACAGGGTTTTCAACTGAGAAAGAGTAAACGCAGCATTCAGCATAGAGCATTATAAAAAACACAGTTAATATTAGAAACAACATACAGATTTATATTATTTCCTTATGAAAAATAGAGAGCTGCCAGTGCTCTTTATGCCCATACATTCTTCTACTCAAAACAAAGTATTACCTCCTTCATTTTACAAAACAGAGTCTTTTTGCTCAGCTACAGGGGAAGCTTCCAGAATACGCTAAGAGAAGTGTCTAGATGCATCGGAGAAGGAGATAGAAGAAGGTAGATAGAAGCGGGAGGAATGATGGAGTAAATGCGGTAGATATGGTAGATATGCAACGGTGGCAGGGAAGATTAAAATGTGTACAGCAAAAAGTCCACGTCAACAGATTATTGGCAGCGTACGTTCAATAAATTTTCTCATATACCCCACGAGGACATCACAAAGCGGCTTAAAGTCAGCTATGATGACCTAGATAAACAAGACAAGGAGATGTTTTTGGATGTAGAGTGTTTGTTCATTGGACGTAGAAAAAGTGCGGCCATTGCAGCATGGGACGCAGAGTGGGATGGATTACTTGGTTGGGAAACCCTTTTCAATAAGTGTCTTGTTGAAGAGGACCAAAATGGTTTGATAAGAATGCATGATCACTTGAGAGATCTGGGGGAACGTTGCAAATGGACACTCACCTCACCGCCTTTGGTCTCCACACCAGGTTATCGAGATTCCCCTCAACAGGTGAAGGAATGCCTTCTTTTATGGTTTTATTAATCTATGAAATGGTAACCAGCTTCTCTAGTTATATTGCTTTAATGTATTTTTCATTTATACTTTTGTCTATTCAGCAAACAATACAAGTCCGAGGAATGGCAAACGCAATTGGTGACAACTGTTACCAACAGGAAGGGAAGATCATAATACGCACAACTCAAGGAGAGCGTAGCCTCACGCCCTGTTCTCTTGGACTGAAGATTTTTGTTGGTAATGGAGGTTTTATTAATCAGGAACATAGCGAAATATCAAGAGAACTGGCCTGGCTTCAGTATAATGAGTTGAAGCACAAAAATCTTCCATACTGGGTTTCATTGAAAGAATTAAGAATTTTAGAATTTGACGACGCTCGGAGGTTAGAAGATTTGTGGGAACGGGATGCGGCCGTAAGTATCTTACTCTATGGCTCTCTAAAAATGGCTCTTGGGAAATACTTTTTAATTTATCGTATATTAATTGTATCCAAATTTGCTGCAGGCTCCTTTGCAGCTAACAGAGTTGGTTATTCAGAGATGCTTTAGTTTGCGGGGAATTCCAAAGTCAATAGGACGTCTGAAGAATTTGAAAAAGATATCGATAGTTGTGGATTATGGCAGCTGTGATACATTGAGCAGCCTCCCACAAGAATTTTGTCATCTCCAATCGCTGGAGCACCTGGAGATCAAAAGGTGTAGAAATCTGTGATCGCTGCCGAGTAATTTCGGCGAGTTGACAAATTTACAACACCTAAACTTGAGTGATTGCGCCAAGTTGAAAAGGCTGCCAGA
>VDFB02194547.1:0-13083 GCA_007258455.2 Sequoia sempervirens | reverse complement strand
ATTTTAGATCTCAAGGCTTATTTCGACTAAAATCCTAGCAAAATCATCAAAAGCATTAAAATTTCTAACAACCCATCTCGAAAAACTAGGGTGGGACTCATATGTCACCTTGGACATATGAGTCCCCCTAGGTGGGACCCATATGCGAGAAGTGGCATATGAGTCCCATTTGACCCCTTTTTAGGGTTTGAGAAGTAAATTCAAATTTTTAATTCAAATTTTTGGTTGATGCTGGCTTTTGAGATCTAAATAATGGTAAATTAGGTGTATTTCCTATATAAACAAGCTTCTAAGTCATTATTTTCAATCTAGAACAAAAATTTCAAGATATAAGTATTCACAAGCATTCAAGCATTCTCTCATAAGAGCATTCAAGAGCAAGTAGCAAGCAAAGTTGAATTCTTCAAGTAGAATTATTGTGTTTTTGCAGGTCTTCAAGCTCACTTTCATTCAAGATGTAGCATTTTCAAGGATTGATTATGGTTGCCTATGGTGAATCATGATGGATTCTAGGTTGGGGAGATGCAACTAGCCATCAAGCCAAGCCTAATGACGTGTTTCCTAAGTGATTCCATTGTCCATCATCATTCTACATTCAACCTAAGGAACATATGTGCATTATTAGGGCTCATTTGGGTGATTAAGGATCTCTCCAAGTGATTCATTCATCTTCATATTTCATTCATGCATCTCATTCTAGCTCGATAGAATAGAGTTGCATTGCAAATTTTAGATTTCCTAATCTTAGATACACTTAAGGTTAGGGTTTATGTTCACATTTTCATTCAAGATCCATTGTTTCCATCAAGGTTTAATTACCAAACTAGGGTTTTGACCGAGGAAAACGCACCATAAGCAAATCAACACTATATTTTTTTTGCAGGTCTTTTTATAGGTTTAGATCTGAAAACCAGATTAGGAAGGAAGAGCAGAGATTGGAGATCAGATTTGGACCTTGAATTTCCAAAAAAGTAGAATGGGGCTAATATGCTAGAAGTGGTGTATGAGTCCCACTACAAGAAAATTTCTATATTTTTGAAGATTTCAAGTCTACACTGCTAGATTCATGTTCCAGTCCAGAAACCCTAGACTGGGACTGATATGCCAAAAGTGGTGTATGAGTCCCAGTGTGCCCTAAATCCAAAATTTTCAGCATCTCAAATCTTGTTTCATTCCTCTAAAGACTTCCAAGTGCACATTTCTGTTTTCTCAGCTTTCTATTATGATTTATAGTCATTTCTAGGTCTTTTATTCAAGTCTTGCATATCATTAAGGTTCATAATTAGGTCATACATATTATTTGTCTTTCCAAGCCCTAGCTTGGTGGTGAACCCCCTTTTCAGCCTCTAATCATACCGTGATCTCACAATAGTGGTTTACAATTTTGGCCAAACCGACACCTAAATACTTTTTCTAACTAAATCTTCACTTTCGTGCACCTATATACCTGCTAAACCTAAGGAATTTGAAGATGATGCAACCAGAGTTTTGTGAAATTTTTTGTAGATTCTAACATGTTTTTTTCAAAAAATTTGGAATCGATTGCACTTCTTTTTCCATCTCTCTCTTGAAAACTATTAGCTTTTTTCTAAAACAACATTTTTAAAAAGTGACACTCACCGTGATAACATATATAATGTTTTTTCCATGAAGGATAAAATTTAATTCTTTTAAAATTTAGTTTTTTAACTCTGATATCTAGTGCTTCCATTTGGTTAGATAGTGTTTTATTGAATATTTTTTCCTTAACTGCTCTTCAAAGTCAAACCAATTACAATTCGTATTACAAGGGACCGTGATAATGCTGTGAACTTTTGTATGTATCGAAATTCCTTTTTTTTTGTTGGATCAAGGATTTCAATATCTAGTGCACTAATATTTTTCATTTTTTTTTTGATAATATGCTATTTTTCCACATGTCCATAACAAAGAGCTTGATTTTCGGTGAAAAACCCACATTCACAAGAAATAAAAAACAAATATAATAATCAAATTAAATTTATTTAAAATTATACTTTTTGGGAAGCTTATAATAAGGACTACATACTTACAAAAAATAAATCTTAAATGAATTCATTTGATCCCCCAAAAGGTAAATCAAAAGCGGTTTTTTATCAACATTTTGTAGGTGTAAAGGAGACTCATTAAAATTTATGGCTTAAAACTAGTGGGGTTCTATCCAAGGGGGCTTGGTCTAAGGTAGTTTGATCAAACCCTCTTCAATTGGAATCCTTTAAATGGAACATTTCAAGGCTTAAATCATTATATTTTCTAAAAATATGTGATTTCAGCAAAAATAAGGATCTCCCAGAAATAGTAAACCACTATTGTGGTAGCACTCACCCTAGACACCCTTTAGCATATCTCTTCCTCATCTTTGGATTGAGATCTCTGTGGTTTCCTTTGAATGTAATAATAGCGAAATAGGAACCCCTCATTGTGCTTCATCTCCTACAATGTGGAGCACCCTATTTCCATCATTGCACCAATGGAAATTGCTCTTATTGGAAAATAAATTGCAAGGTGATAATGGGGATACTGCAATAGAATTCAAACTAGTTAGACTAAAATCTCTTCTAAGGATAGCTCAAAATTACAAATTCCAAGGCAAAAGGATCAAGGCTAAGATGAACTAGCTATAAGAGGGTGACAAAGGTTCCAAGTATTTTTTAAATCTAATAAGATTTAAGAAAATGAGAAAACTTGGGTCAATTACTATTAATGGATCTCTTACTAATGAAACTAAAAATATGATGGAGGCATTTCATACTTTCTTTCTCTATCTCTTTTCTTAAGAGGACAATGAAAGGGCTAGAGAGGCAAGGTAGTATTGTAGAAACATAATTCTAGTAAAGATTGGGCCAAAGAGGCACAAGCTCTAAATAGAGATTTATTAGTTGAATAAATCAATGGAATAATAAGATCATTGAGGAATGATAAATCCTCGAGTATTGATGGTTTGATGGTAGAATTCTACAAAGAAAATAGTGACTAGATCAGTCCTGAATTGGTTGAAGTCTACAATGAAGCCTTCAAAAACAATTCACTAGGGGAAAATATAAATAAAAGGGTAAAAAAATTAATCCCAATGAATAGAGATAGATCTATGATAGAAAATTGGAGACCTACTACCCTGCTAAATGTCTCTTACAAGATCTTGGCAAAGACACTTGCTAATAGAATAGTGAGGATTTTGAATAATAATGTCTCTATTACTCAAATGGGATTTATTAAGGATAGATACATCCTAGAAAATTTGATCACTTAGATTTGAAGGTCTACACTGGGCTAAACATAGCAATCAAAATATGACCATGGTTCTCTTAGATTTTGAAAAAGCCTACAACAAAGTTGAATGAGATTTTGTAATTGCTATGCTCAAGGCTTTTGGATTCCCCTCAAAATTTTGCAAATGGATTAAAATAATATTTGAATATACCTCCACACAAATAGACGTTAATGTGGAACTCTCAGAGCCCATTAGACTCTAAATATCTATCAAAATAGGATGCTCGATTGCTCCTACATTAATTGTAATCGTTTCTAAAGCAATCCACTATGTTTTAGGAACTAAATTGATCTCCCCTTTAGTTCATGGAATTAGGTTAACCAATGAGTCATAATTTCTAAATTCCTAATTTGCTGATGATAAGGCCTTATTTTTTGAGTTGTTAGAAAATAATTTTGATAATTTTTTGAACAAATTAGGAATCTTATGTGCAGCTTCAGGTTCAAAAATTTCAATAAGTCAATAGTGTTGGGATGGAATCATACACATCATGATTGGTTTAGTAATAAAGGTTGGAAATGGGCTAGTCTTGAAAAGGTGGTTAGATACCCGGGAATTTAACTTGTGACTTATCTCCATCTCTAAAACAAATTTGGGATCAATTATTCCATAAAATTGAAAGGAAGCATACAAATGGAAGACTCATCTATTATCTCTTGTAGTCAGAATTCAAGTTGTGCAAAAGGTAATTGCTTCACATTCAATTCATTTCTCCTCTAATTGGCTTTTTTCAAATTGTCATTTTGAAAAATTGTAAAATATTTTGTAATTTTTTTATGGTTGGATGAAAAAGGGAGGAAAACACATGCTATCGAGTGGTCTTGGTGTTTTACTACAAAGATCTTGGGGGATTTGGACCTGAAAGATATTAGAATCTAGGGGCTAGCCCCAACATCAAAATGGATTATAAAATCCTATGAGGGTGATGAGCCTTGGAAAATCCTTATAAGAAATGATCTGGCCCTTTCTAAGCCAAAGAAAGGGAAAAAATGGAAGGAACTGAGTATGCAAGATATCCTCTTTGGCCAATTTGAGGTTGGAACCTTCATATCTACAAATTTCAATAGCATTTGGAAGGCCTAGGGGAGGGTTAGACATTTGGCTTCCAATGTCAGTGCCTATTCTAATGATCAGGGTTAATGTGTTCATAATAGATCCATTTGGTGGAACCTATGCTTGAATGGAAAACATTTAGCATTGTCACGTGGATTATTGGAAAAAGTTTGGGCATAACATGGAATACACATATTTTAAGATATCCTCCATAATGATCATATCAAATCATGGGAGCAGTTGAGGTTTGAAATAGGGGTACCACTATCATAGAAAATGACTCACTCTATGCAAAAATAGGCTTTAGAGATTGAAAGGCCTATTGCTATTGAAATTGAGGAGGGGGATTTCTATAGAAATTTAAGATGGAAGGATGGCACTCTCTTCCATGAAACATCTATAAATAAACTTTATGGAATTCTATCTAACATAAGAGAGATAACTATTTGGTTGAATAGAACATGGGGCATTGATTGGACTGAAAATGGGTCAAATATCTTACTCATATGTGGGCTAGCTTGGGGGAACCAAAATACCCTAATCTAAATGGCTCTTTCTACTAAAAAACTTGTTCGCCACTTGGTTTTATAGTCCTATGGAATGCCTAAAGTTGTATGTAGTTTGTGTAATCAATCTGAATCTTTTGAGTATCTCTTTTTTTATTGTTGTTCTTCTTTTTCAGTGTGGTCTTTATTTATTGGAAATTTGAATGGTTGGAAAGATAAAAATTATTGGATTGAAATTATTGTTGTTTATGTGGATTCTTTTAATGTTGAATTGATTTTTTTCGGCTTGTTCTTACAAATGATATTCTTTAGTGTTTATGGAAAAAGAGGAAGACGAGGATATTCCAAAGAAAAATAAGGTATCTTATTGAGTTATGTAGTGAACTCACCTTTCTTACCATAATTTATTAGGTCTCAGTTGTTATGGAGATTCCAAAAGATTTATGATCCCATTGAAGGAGGATCTAACTATTGTCTACAAAATAGAGATCAACCTACTCACTTCTTTCCATAAGGAAGAAACAACTTAAACAAGGAGGAGTTAGAAGTGCACAAGTAATTCATGGAGAAAACAAGATTCATAAGCCTATTGAGAAAGATAAACCAAAGAGGGAATCAAGAGACATATTCCAACCGGTGTTTAGAGATGTGGAATAAGATCTAATTAAGCCACTAGAATAGGAACTTCCATGTTTTCTTCCTGTTCTTCAAGGAGTTGTTGCTTCTACTATTGTTTCTTGAAGGAACCTTCTTAGAATATTCTCAGCAATGTTGAGACACCTATTGCTTCTTATTTTTCTCTCACCATTCCTTATGGGTGGATTGATAGAACTGTAGTTGATCTACAAGCTGCCCTTATTGGGAGATTTTATGGCTTTAGACCAAATATTGATATTATTCCAAGGTGGGATTTTGAGCATTAGGCTACTCCTATTCTTCACATCTTGGCCTTAATGAATGGGTTTTTACTTTTTTCCTTTAGTACCGTAGAGGACTGTACTCACATTTTCCTTGAAGGCCCTTGGTTTTTTGGTAAGGCTTTTCTTCACCTTCAAAGCTGGTCTACTGGCTTTGACATTACTAAGCTTAACTTGTAGATTTATTTGGATGCATCTTCTTGAGATTCCTTTGAAATTTTGGGATGAATATATTCTTCAAGATATTGCTAATGATGTTGGTCATTCTATTACCTTAGATAAGATCACTAAAAGTATCTATCCAACTTTCTCTTTGCAAGATTTTGTGTTTTGGTTGAGTCTAGATTTGTGCTACCCAAAAGTGTGAACCTTTTCTCCAAGCTTGGGTCTTGGGAGCAAGAAATTCTTTTTGAATCTGCTTGGCTACATCAACCTATTGTTTAGGGTCAGCCTCATCATGGTAATGATTTGAATACTATGGTGAGTACCCAAAATGGTGAAATCCAATCTCCTGTAACTTTGGCCTCCCATGGCATTATTGTTATTAGTCCTATGTTAGGGATAAAAAGGAAGCTCTATGTTGGGCCTGATGCTACTTCTGCTGAGATCTTCAAGTTGGATGGTACTTCTTGAAAGCATTAGAGAAATTTTGTTGATAAGATCAAGGTAACTTTTGTATTAACGTTGGGGGTCTTCATGCTAGCCCAACTCCTACTTTGTGGTCTTTGTTGAAGTTCAGATTCAAACCTCCTTGATTGGTTTTTGTTGGTATTAGGGAAATTTCTAAAACTTTCTCCCAATTCTTGGCTCCAATCAAAAGCTTTGTTGGTCTTTTTGTTCTAGTTATTTTTTCCTTGTCTCACCTCTGGTGATATTTTTTTCTCTTCACCTTTATGGCTTCTCTGTAATGGGTATGGGCCATACCCAAATTTACCATAATCAAAATAAATTCAATGAGCATAGAAAATTTTAGGTAGTGTTCTAATTTTATGGGCCTCTTGTTCCCTATCAAAATTTGATAGTTTTGGTAATCCCTTTCTCTTAAAAGGTGTCAAAAAAATAGGATAATTTTAGGAAAGTTATTTCAACCTTTCTCTTAATGTGAAGAATACACAAAATGCAATTTTTAGGTTGTAAAATAGGAAACCTCAATTTATGGTCTATGGAAGTTATTTTTGGCTTAAGAAAGTATTTTAGGTTGTTCAAATTAGTTTTTAAATTCCCAAAATGTGGATCTATTTGACCTCTAAAATTAAAAATAAAAGGGCTCCCGATCATCTTCCTAGATCAAAATTCACAACATCTAGAAGTTGGGCTTCCCACATTGGAAATATAAAAACATCTATGAACTATAAGTGGGAGTTATACATGTTCAAAAAATTATGGCCCATGTTATGACACATCATAAGATATATTTGAATGAAGATTATGGAACCAGAATAGAGTGCCCAATTTGGTGATTGAATTATGATAATTTTATGACAAGTAAATGTAATTTTTATTTGTAGCCTATGGATTCATCTTGAGATTTAAATGTTTAACTTATAACTTGAGACTTGGGCACCACATTTTGTGTGGTTTTCCCAATTACCATTTTATAGTTTCATGTATTTCCTCCTATTTATTGAGTGTTTAATATTGATATTTTGATAGTGAGTTTTGTAGGTACTATTATGCCACCAAAATTACTCTAGAACTCTAGCTAGTGATACTCTTGCAAAGGCTTACATGAAGGAAGATAGGAAAGGTGTTCTTTAGTCAAGAACACACTGTCGTCATGTTTAACTATTTACTCTCATGCATGTATAAGTCATGTGTTTATTCGATATAAGGTGTATAATAATGTACTCCACAATCACTTAAAGATATGATGATCCAAAGGTGGGACAATGTCAAAAAATGTTATGCCATCATGTTATACATAGAAAGAGCCATGGGATCCTCCACGGAAAGGGCATTAGATGGGAAAGAATGAGATTCATAAGTACATATAAGGTCTAGGGCCAGTAGTAAAATAATCTATACGAGAACGTGAAACATCATTGAAGGATGTATAATAATCATAACATGAATGAAAACATTGCTTAGCTCTATTAATCAAGGCATCACCAAATGCATGCATCAAAGTACTATCATCACATATATAATCTTAATATGAAGATAGGAACATCAAACATGCAAAATTTATATCTTCATTACCACTAAATGACTTTACCATAAGTGCATTAAAAGAATGTGCATCATAAATCAAATCTTCATTTAAAAGAGAATTACCAACTACATCACATGAAGAAAAATTAGTAGTACTATATTCCTCAATAAATACTTCATCAACTACCTAAGAGTGAAAAGATAGGGAAGAAAGAATAGCAACCTCATGTGTGAAGGTAGACCATGTGGATTGATAACCCTAGGGGACTTAAGAAATTATTCAACAAGAGAGGCACATGGTGGGAAATTCAAAGAAGTGAGAAAAAAATATCATGAGATGGATGAGTAAGTTTAGTAGGTAAAATATCACATGAACAAAGAACCCAAAATGTAATATAGTATGGCTAAAGTAGTCACTAAATCACCGTGATAGGCCACAAAAGAGTTATGACATAAAGCATAGTGACATAATAAATGAGCTTGATAAGGAGGGGGGAAAGTGTATCCAAGGTAAAGATCTAACAATGAAATTATACAAGGGAGGGTATGTGGGGTAAAGATAAAAGTGACAGGAAAGAATAATAGTTCCAATCCTAATCAAGAAAAATAATGAATTGTGAATGAGGGGGGATCCAAACCCTAATAAAAACTAATATAACATATACAAAATAAAATATGAAAACCTTAATAAAGACAAATCCAAGCCCTAAGGTCAAAACTTTAGGTCATGTAGAAATGTCAAGTTCACCAAAAATGTAAAGGTGAAAAAACACCTTGAATAAAATATATAGGCTAATTAAATTATTCAAGCAAATACATGAAGAATTAACCTAAATAAATTAATTGGGATAGATGATTGAAATTTGTGATAATTAAATGTTTGAATAAATGGAAAGTTAAATAATTTAATTGCATGGGTACTTACCTCTAATTTCATGCAAAAGTCTTTGTCAAAGTGATAGTAGTCCATTCATCAAGGAATTAGAAATTTTGTGCACTCTATCACTAAACAATGAATTTGTTTATACATTATCTAGGATCACTTCCATTCAAGTGTAGAAGTGATTCCATGCTCATGAAGAACTTAAAATGATAAGTGTATGCAACCTTGTGACTCATGAATTTACTCTATCAAAATGTGGACTCTTAGAGTCTTCTTGCCCTAAATATATTATGTCTAAATGTGTGTAAGAACTAACTACGTTTAGGAAAATTTTTTGGGAAGCTACTAAATTGTGAGGATCAAATTCTTCTTGGTTAGACCTTTGGATGGGCTAGCTTTACAACTCTAAGAAAAAGATTGAGGACAACAAGAAAGTGAGTAATGGGCCTAGGATGATGTGTGGTGTTGTCTTAAAATGGGTAATCTAAGAACTCTAGATTAGATATGCTCAATAGATTCCTTGGTTTTTTTCAAATGGGTAATTGAATGTCTTAAAATACAATAACCAAGCCCAAAAATCAACAAAAGATGCTCTAGGTTTAGTCAAGATGACTAGTGAAATGGTTAGCAAGGCAAGAATTTGATTTTTGAATTCTAAAATTTGGGGATCAGATTTGTGATAGTGGAAACAACCTAGGCCAAGTCTACACCTGCAAATCTGATCCAAAATGATGAAAAATAGAACTAGGGACCAAGAATAGAAAACTAGATATCATTTTTAAATGAGATATGGATGTGTGATGTCATGAGCTGAATTTATGCATAAATATATCAATTATAAACTATTTATATTTAAAAAAGAAAATTAAAGTATACCCAAAATAAAGAAAAAGAGCATAAATATACATTTTTTATAATTACACTAACTTTTATAAATCTCTAACAAAATTAAGATTAATACTAAATTTCCTAAATATTTTATATGTTAAGTAATCTCCCTCCGATGTTTTTTTGCTTTCAGCATTGATTTAAAATTAAAAATTATTTATAAATTTGTTAATTTGATTTCAAATGATTCCATAAAATTTTAGTTTTCTTTAAAAATTGAATGGAGAGATTAATTACTATTGAATTGTGGAAGTGATATTTTAATAAATTGAATAAAAGATACTACAATTTATAACAATGAAAACAATACATTACAATAAAACCCAAAACAAATTATATTAAATATAAATTTTAATCAATCTTATACATCAATTCTTTTTAAAAAATATTATAAATTATTAATAAATTTGTTAATTTAATTCTAAATAATTTAATATAATTTCAATTATCTCTTTAAAAATTTAAAGAGATTAATAACCACAAAATTTTAGAAATGATATTTTTATAAATTGAAAGATGAACTAACAATGAAAGTTATACCAACAAAGAAAATAATACTTCACAATAAAACACAAAACAAATTATAATATATATAAATAATTAATTTTATTTAAAATATATAAACAAATTTATACCTTTAAATAATTTAAAACAATTTTTTTTTTTTTTAAATAACTATAAAATTAATTACCATTAAATTTTAAAATTGATGTTCCTATATATTAATCTTATGATTT
Organism: Sequoia sempervirens; assembly: GCA_007258455.2. Lineage (NCBI taxonomy): Eukaryota > Viridiplantae > Streptophyta > Pinopsida > Cupressales > Cupressaceae > Sequoia > Sequoia sempervirens. The sequence goes on along the minus strand of VDFB02194547.1, from coordinate 2,659 downwards.
TTTAATATATTTCATATTGTAACTGATTATATAGTAATTCATCCACAATTTATATTATTTATATTTATGGGAAATTGAAATCTTACCGGATAAAATAATTATATTTTAATATAATTATTATCATTTGTTACAATTAAAAATTTGATGATATCGTTGAACAGATATAAGCTCTTCCAAGAAGACTGAAAGTAAACAATGCCAAATTAACAATAATTAAAAAAAATGGGGAAAATGTAATCCTAAAAATCAGGCCTATTTTCAAAGTGAAGTTCACTTGGAATTTTCTTCCTGAGCACGATGAAAGTCAAATCAAACTCCTTCACTATTACCGAGTCTAAATTACAGTCTGGTCTTTTTAGTCCAAAGAATTGACTGTTATTTTTTATAGCATGATTGTGGTTTACAGTTGAGATATTTTGAATCATAGACTTTGAAATATATATGACATATAATTTGAGCAGTTACGAATAGATTGTTATAATTTTTTATGGTTGTTTGAAGTCAATAGTTTTGAATTCTGATTCATAAATATATCTGATTTTTAAGTCATAATTTGTCATTATTTTGTAAGGTCATTTGGAGTCAAGAGTTTCGAGTCTTAATTTACAAATATATTTCATTTTTAAGCTGAGTATTTATGAATAATTTGTTGTTAAGTTTTATTGTAGTTTATAGTCAATGCTTTTGAGTCTTGACGTACAAATATACCTAGCGTCTTAGCTGAGCCCTAATGAATAATTTTCTATTATCTTTATGATAGTTTGTAGTCAATGGTATTGAGTCTTGACTCATAAATATACCTGATGTCCTAGTTGAATGCTAATGAATAATTTTCTGTTGTCTTTATAATGATTTGCAGTCAATGTTATTGAGTCTTGACCAACAAATTTACCTGGCATCTAAGCTGAGCACTTATGAACGACTTGCTGACTGTTGACTTTTAAACTGAAAACTGAGACATGTTGGGAAGGTGCTGTACACCTTACATACTAAAATATTTTATAGCAATCATTTGTTAAGGGAGGTTGTACATGGCATTGCAAATCTGTTTAATATGAGTGGCAAATGGGAGTGGGGTCATGGTTTAGTGACCACATATTCAATCTGACTCAGTAAAAAAATGTATTTAATGTTTGTCAAGAACAAAAACAATCAACATAAAAGTACCTAACATTATATATTTATTTAAATATTGAAAATTTTGATTTTTAAACATTATAATAACAACAAATTTCTAAAAACTTCTCGTCAGTCCAAAAAATTTAATTCATACATCATAAAAAAAATTGTTAATCAAAGAAAGTTCTAGAAGAAAACATGGGCATATACAGATTGCAGATTATGAAGTAAATTACAGAAGATATGCCCATGTTAATCAAAGAAAGTTCTAGAAGAGGCTGTAATTATTGAAACAGAGGGGTATATATATATATATATATTTATAAAATTGTATTGAGCAGACAAGAAGATTACAGAAAAGGCTGAAGAAACAAAATTACAAGCAGCAGCAGGAGAAGAATAGATTAGCACAGTGCAACAGAGGTAGTACCCTTTGGGGTATTCTTGGGAAGAGATGAGAGATGTTTTAATTATATTTATTTTATTTGGTACACTTTTTGAACTTAAATCTTCTTCTATTTAAATATTTTCATTTTCTTCACTATGGTATTTTAATTTTAAAAACTGTTTTAAATTTTAATATAGATAAGATCTAGTCATAAATCATAATTTTATTTTATTTTTAAAACATTTTCTCTTTCTTATTTTTTATATTATATTGGCTTAATTCATGTGATTATTTGTTTCAAATGGAATGAATTTTTTATATGTATTAATATTGAAATCCATTGATCTCCCATATTTATTTCATGATAACCCACTTTCATTAGAAGTACTCTCTACACACTATGATGACAGTGTATGATTACAATGAATGAGTTCATTGCCAGAGTCCTCTGTAAGGCTAACAACATTGAATCATGGTGCAATATGCTTCATCAGTTTTTAATGGCCTCTTTCCCCATTTGTGGCAGAGAGTTTTCATGTTGGGGATCAATGGATACTAATGTTAGGCTATATGAGAAGAAGAGACATTTTTCATTCTTGGGGTGGTATCGAACATGGGGATAAAGACCATCTTCAAAGTGAAAGCAATCAATATACGAGAGAATAATTGGATTATAAAAAACCAAGGGAAGATTTTTATCTTTGGTTAACTTATTCATTAAACAAATTCAAAAAACATATCAACATCTGGACTCAATCGAACTATAACTCTTCCATAAAAAAACCCACTTAAACTGTAAGATTGCAAACTAAAACCAGTAGCATAAGACTTTCCCATTACAGGACACAGTAATGATGATTTTTGAAGCATACAGCTATGAATGGCATTTAAAATACTAGTTTCTGAGCTCTATAGGGGAAGAAAGAAAACTGTCCTTGGATTTCTCTCAAGACTCATCTATCATCATGACTTGTCTGTCACCAGGATACTAGTATAAAAAGATTAACAGATCCAGAGCTCCTTATATTGTAACCGATTGATTTCGCATAGGGCTTGGTGTGGCCATAGAAATCCCTCCTCCTGGCAATTCAGTGATGGAGTGGTTTGAACTGAATGAAGACCGAGAACTCTCAAAAGACTCATCTTCAAGAT